>CAKAOI010029903.1:1728-18624 GCA_916701655.1 Sebastiscus albofasciatus | reverse complement strand
GCTTTCTAATGAACTGTATAATTAAATGAGAAGCTCCGCTCGGCCCGCTCCGACTACTCTCGATTCCGAGACCATGATGCCTTAACGAGGGCTGAATTGAAATGAATGGCAGCGGGTGAAGGACAGAAGGACAGCGGGCTAATGCGGTGGAATGTGCCTTTAATGAAGAGGATGAAAAGGAGGGGGGGGGGGCGAGAGCAGTCCGAGGTCACTGTGGGCGCTCACCCGTACCTTCATTCTGCTATACGAGGGTGCAGCCCCCCCGCACACACTCTCTCCATCTACTGTATACTCCCCCCTCTATCTCTTTTTTTTGGGAGCTGTGTGGGAGAGAGATAACTGCTCCAGCTCTCCACTCTTTGCCCTCCCCAGAGCACAGCTTTTGATTGACACATGCTAACAAGCTAAGGTGTTCGACAGGGGCGCCGGCAGAATAGGTAATGCTAAGAGAACATAACCGGGGAATTCTCCCACAACCCCGCGGTTCACGACAATCGACCAGGGAACAGCCTGTGCTTCTGCATTTTTTACTTTTCCAGGAAACTGCGACAAGAATGTGGGCTTATGAGGTGTCAAATTAATTCACGCAAAAGAAGTGAATTTCCAAAAAAAGAGCCCCACAGAAGGAAGTTGAAGGAGAGGCGGACGGGGGGTTGAGAATAGACAAATAGCTTTTAAGGAGGGAGGTCCTTGACATCAAGCAGAGGGAGAGGAAAACCTGCTGATGTGAGGCATGAAAATGTGTCTGTCAGTGTAGCAACGGCCGTGTCCGCGTCCAGTCTGTTTATGTGTCATGTGATTGAACTAGAATCTCTTCTTAATGACCATGAACCAAAGGGGAGACACTCCCAACACACATACTGATGACATAAGACGTGTGTTGCAGCCGAGCGCTCCTGACAGTGATCTCAAAGCTTTTGTTTAATGGACGCTAAATGCAATTAATACTGGGATGCCCCTGCTGCTGTTGTTTATCGTCTTTGGCAGCAAACTGACCACAAGCACTTGGAGGAGGCTGTTTACTGCGTAGTTATTCTTTAAAGTACAGTGAATGGCCAGCTTAAGTGCTGTAAGTTGTTTTGCCCTCAGCGAGAACGAGAGAAGACGTGGTGCCTGCCGATCTACAGGAAATACTTCCATACTTGTTATTGGTGGAATTTAAAGAGGATGTCTGTGTGCTTTTTCTCTTTCCTTCAGTGTGTTATATAGTTTTGTTGTGCATGTAAAAGGTCTGTAAAGTTACAAAGCCCAAAGTCTATGCCAAAGGGAGAAGCACTGCTCCTGTACTGCCTGAAACGCCTCGCTTGAAGTCCCGCCTTTTTCTTCCGTAACATGCTGATGTCACCAAGTAGCACATTTGCATAATACCTGCCTAGCGGCTAGTTTGGCACGCCCTCAAACAAAGTTAGCTAGAGCGGAGTCCGAAGAGTTTGGTTCGGTTATCCAATCACAGAGTGGGTCAGCTGACCAATCGGAGCAGACTGGGCTTTTTTTCAGGAGGGGGCCTTAAAGAGACAGGCGCTAAAATGGAGCGTTTCAGACAGAGGGTGAAAAGAGGTCTTGCAGCACAGCTGGTATGAGAAAAATAAAGTGTTTTTTTGAACATGAAAGCATGTAAACATGTTCTAGTAGAAACCCAAAATACAAGCATGCACCTAAGAATTAGCATAATAGGTACTCTTTAATATTTTAGTCAAACCTTTTGTTGAGCGTAAAAGTTCATTCCTAACCTTGGAGACAGTTGTTGACCAAAAACCTAAACTCAAGGTCCACTTACTAGTTTTTTCTGGAGTTTTCAGCGGAATTATTTCAGTTGTAATTACTGTATGTGACCAGAAAAACAAGTAAGTGGACCTTTAGTAAAGATTTATTTTTTTGGTGAAATGTATGACATTGTGAGGAAGGACTGGTTTTAAAAAAAAAAAAAAAAAAACTCCTCCTGTTGGTGCGTTTGAGGGCTTTCTCATTGTTCGACTTCTGGATTTGATTGTCTAACAAAACAGCCCATAAATTCAACGCTTTTATCAGCATCAGACACTCAAACTTTAGATACTGGAATGCCTTTGAACGGCCCACCAAAGGGAGCATTTTAAACTGTTCCACACTTGCATTACCGTCACATAATGCCATTATCGTGGATTTATCACGGCACGGTGACGCCTTTGGTAACGGTAAAGCCACGGTACATGTGACCGGTAACGTAAAACCCTCTTTACAAGTGTGAAAAACAAACTGTTTCGTCGTCACAGGATGGTCAGCAGACGGCTGCTGGGGTTTTTTCCTATTATTGTTTACGCAGCTTGTATCCATTTTGGTTTGTGATGCTGTTTTGAAAACTCCTATATGAATAGAAATGTGTTATAATAAGCACGTTGTTTATTATTGTTAATAGCTTGTGCCTCATCTAAAGTGAGTTTAAGAAATCAGCCCTGTATCTGCCTGTGCTGGCTGGTTTGAAAAGTGTGTTCCAGCCCAGACAGGAGAGGGTCAAAGCAGTGCAGAGACGAGACGGATCAGCAGAGGCCCGGTCCTCATTGGCCTTGACGCTAATTAAACACTAACCGATAGAAAAAGCCTCCTCCACACTCTAATTATTCCCCTTTTAACGTCTAATTTCACCAATCAGTGCCATCTTTATTTCGGAGAGCAAATTGGGCAGTAATCATTTTCTAGTGGAGCTTTCCCTGCCGCTAATTGTTGAATATGATTTAGTCATTATCAGAACGCCGGCTACTCTTATCAGTCATCTCGCAGGGCAAATTTATCTGGAGATTGTGCTCGGAGAAATTAAGCTGAATATTTTAATGAATTTTTTAAAGCGATGACTCACGGTGTTGTCGCAGTTTGACGGGATATTTTAAATATGCATAGTCTGGGTAATTGGTTAAATGAAACAGAAATGGGATGGAATGATTTGGTGCCGCTCAAGAGAGAGAGAGAGTTTCAAAATATTTAATGCAAAATATTTATATATATATATACATATATATGTATATATATATATCTATATAAAAAACGCATTTATTTGACAGCATCTTTGAATCAAATCACCGTTGACACATTTTCAGTGCAGCGGCTTTAAGCAGTGATATGTTAAAATGTTTCATTGAGCTCTTTATTAGCTGCACCGTGTCACACAGCTGTGTTGATCAAGATTTATACATTTTATTAGAAACACCACAAAGATATCACAAGTTAATTTATACGTTTTAACAATGTATGAGCTCCCTCCACATCCAACTAAATCAAATCAAAAGAGTGATAGCAGGATGTAGAGGAAGTCCAAGAGACTAAACATCAAGGACGAGAGGATGCTTTGAAGTGGAGTTACTTCCTTTTTCCTGTTTGTCGACTGCAGCTTCCTGTGTCTCCTGGCGCGGCCGGTCAAGGTGATCCCTCTTTATTTCCTCCAGATTGATCGGCTTGTGCAAAAAAAAGCTGGAAATAGAGTTCTATACAACATATACTAATATATCTGTGTCATTAATTATATTACCCTTAATTTAATCATACAAATCAGAAATAACATCCTGTTGATATAAACACCAGCAAATATACACAAGCGGTTGCAAACATGTATAGACATGTACACACACACGCACACACAGTCCTTGTTAAATCGGTCTTGGCGTGAGTCGGAGAGAGTTATGACCAGATGGTTCCGAAAATAAGCTGTATTTTAGCCTCCCAGCTTGTCACTTATTGCTTTCAGGGTTCTTGATCAGATAAGTTAATATGGCAAAATCTCACTTATCCACACTGGCAGCTCAGACAGCCCCGTATTATGTTTCGCAAATCTGGAAACACATGAATTTCGGAGTTATTTATATTGTTTGAATGCCTCGACTTAGCTCTAGAGTACCTTCTTACACGGCGCCTATCATGGGGTTTTTCCGCCTGGGGTCTGGCTGTCTTGCGTTGCCGTAGCGCTCGGGGCTGGTGTAGCGCTCCCTGGCGTCCGGGTGCCTCTCGGGGCTGGTGTAGCGGCCGGGGCTGGCGTTCCGGTAGGCGTCCACTCGCCCTCCGGCGGCTTCGTAGTAGTGGCGCCCTCTGCGGCCTGCGGTGGGCGAAGGGGGCATGTCCTGCCTCGCTGAGGCGTGGTGCTGCTGAGAGGAAGGGTTGTGGCGCGGGTTGCTGGGTGCCTGATGGGATTGTTGCACGCGGCTGGAAGCTGGAGGGTCGTTGTAGTGGCCCGGGTAGGGAGCTGCTTCTCTTGGCGTGGCTCTGGAGTGGGTTGGGTAATCATATGGATCCCTCCTGAAAGAGAAATATGATTGTTCAAAATTAGAAGACTGCATAGAGGAATATTTAATACTGGTTTAAACTGGTTTGCAGTCGAGGACGTGCCAGAGATCTGGCCCTCCCTCGCAGTAAACCTCCTCCTGTTATTCAGTTTACGTGGCGAGGCTGTGGCCTTGGCAGGATCGAGTTGTTGAGGGGTGGGGGGGGACGTGGATGGAGAGATGCCAAGAGATAACAGCAAATGCCTTGGTAAGCATATATGAGGTTGTGTGTGTGTTTAGCTGGAGTGTGTAGGAATGTGTGTGTCCCAGGGGTCTGCAGTAACGAGGCAGCCAGCTGGAAGTCTCCGGTTCCCTCCCACTAGCTCTGGGTGATTAGGGGCTAAACCCCTGGGTAAGGCGACACGCCGGCCTCGGGGAGACGGAAGGAAAAGAGAGGGAAGTGGAGAGAAAGTAAGAGAGGAGAGGAGAAAAGGCGAGGGGCTGCTCACCTTTCACGGGCCCATTCAAATGTTTTCCATCTTATGAGCTGTTTCCAGCGCTGAGTGACACACATGTCTATAGCTAGAGCGAGTAAGCGAATCTAAAAGTCAGGTTCCTCATCGGCCTAACTGTAAGGGAAACTCTCCTATTTATAAAAGTGGTGATCTACAATGAGCCCCGTCAACATCAGACATGGCATTACATTAAGTGTCATTACAAACTTTAAAATACCTCGTTCTGGCCATATATAGTAGTAAACTGCACATTCACACCAAAAGCACACACGTCAAGGGTTCTTTGTTAGTGAAGGCTTGTTGCTCCAGGTCACCGGTTCGGAAGATGAAGTCCATTTTAAAGGCTTATGAGATGCAACAAAAGTTAGTTACTCGCCACTCAGTCATCTCCTGTTTGTGAGGTCATGTGCACAAACTGGTGTTTGACCATTGCAATGCTTTCCTGTGCTTCAAGAGGCTGCTTGGTGTCTGTTTCACTTTCAGGACTTCATTATATTGAATATAAGGATGCCACATCTAATAAGATATATTTCATCCTGTACATTATCCCACTTATTACACAGAAATTACTATTTTACGCTAAATTATTACTGAAGAAATGAATAATTTGACACAAAAACGGTCCACCAGAGTCCGACATCAGAACTGCGCCCATAGCAACGGTCTGTTATACATAGCAACGGTCTGCTATAAAGAAATAACAGACCAAAAAAAAAGGATAAATCCTTATCTAGAATACAGATACCAAGTTTCTTGTATAAATAACACCGAAGAAATCATTCAACTGCAGGAAACCAACCTGCTAATTTAAGCATGTAAACACACATTTTTTGATGCTATTGTTGGTCTCAACATTAACTGGCAACGGTTCAAAATTCTTATATTATATCAATCAGCAACAAACAGATTTAGACGTTTACTTCCCGCCCTTCAACAATGGCTCCCACTGTAGTTATTATACAGAAGCCTTGAGCTTAGCCTCTCCCTTGTTCTGCAATCATATCCCTGCGTCTCCTCTGTCCGCTCCCTGGAGTCGAGCTCAGCACCTGTTGACTGGCCAATTAGAATGACTCACTCACCGCAGATTAGCTCGCACACAGCTTGTGTGTGTGTGTGTGTGTGTGTGTATACGAGGACTTCCCTTGAGGATATTCACGGACGGTGGTGACGTGGGTTTCTATATGTGTGTGTGTCCCAGATATCAGTGTGTTTTTCTGTGTAGGGGCTGGGAGGCCTGACCACCCAAACAGAGCGGGAGTTGGGACGGGATACACAGGTGGTCCCAAGAATGAACAGCGCTGCCTTGTCAGTCAGCGGGGGCAGGAAAGACGGAGCCGCACACACACACACACACGTAGACAGACGTGCACACACACATGCGAGGCTTGAGATAAGGTAAGGGAGCATAAAAAAGACTTGGAAAGAGAGAGATTTAATGTGAAATGATGATGTGAGGAGACAGAAGCAGATGTGAGAGAGAGAGTCTGGGCAAAAGCGATATATTCCTGGGCGAGGAGTGGAAAACGCCAGAGAGAGAAAGAGAGACGAAGGTCAACCTGCTCATTAATCCAGATTAAATGGTGAAGGCCACCAGGGGAGGTAAAGAGAGGAAAGAAAGAGGGGCAGAGGAGGGGGAACACCTGGGTCCTCAGCCCGTCTCAGGGCCACCCAAACACACAGTAACCTCCGCCGGCTTCCCCATTCTTCCCTCATCACTCTCCTGATCCCTCCCCCCCTCTTCTCTCTTCTCTCTGCGATCTTCAATTTCCACATCGTTTCCACTTGAATATTCATCTTCCTCTCCTTCTCCCTCACCTCCGTGACCTCTCCCCTTAATATCCTCCTCGTGCAGTCTGTTATTTAAATGTTTCTTGCACCTCCTCTTTTCCTCCTCTCTCATCTATATTTAGCTCCTCATGAGTCGGAATATGGAGCGGCAATAAATTCACATGTGGAATAATCGTTTGACAACACAGTATCCTGTGCACAAATCAATACAAATGGCAGGGAAGAAAAAAATGTCCATTACCGTAACTTTGCTTTATAATCACCGACTCATCTGTTTCAATTAATTAACCCTTTGAACTCTGCAACAGAAGTGGTCCGCCAGTGCCTACATTGGTATTTTTGCTTACTTTGATGTCACTTCTTGGAGTATCTTCAAATTCTTCATGTCCCTAATATCTGTACAGCCTAAACTAAAAGGTTATGTAGGTCAATAAACTATAATAATTGATAAAAGTATAGAAATTGTGTCATAAACTTAAAAAAATATTAAAATTTTGGCTGTTAATTGATTAAAATATTTAATCGTGATTAATCTAAAATGTTTTAACTGTTCAAAATGTACCTTAAAAGGTGATTTGTCAAGTATTTAATACTTTTATCAACATGGGAGTGGGCAAATATGCTGCTTTATGCAAATGTATGTATATATTTGTTATTACAAATCAATTAACAATGCAAATCAATGACAAATATTGTCCAGAAACCCTCACAGGTACTGCATTTAGCGTAAAAAAATATGCTCAAATTCCTGTAGTGCCATGGCATGCAGATGACCTTTGACCCTGGCATGACACGGCCTAGTGGCGCAGGACTAGTGCTCACATGGGAGTACTTACGTTACTTCAGGGAGGTGAGTGTCTCACAGTTTGAATGTGTATCTTAAGTTTTTTTGTTGGACATTGATTGAAACTCAATTCATCAAACATTGTATAAAAGCAAACATAAAGGGAAGTCGTGGCATATTGTGGTTAACAGCATTTGTGTATCTGTGTGTGTGCGGCCAAGCAGCTGGGGGATTAGGGGCTCCGCGGGCCTCAGTGACCCACGGAGAGCTCCTCATCTCCGGGTCACACAGCTGGCTTCAGCCTGGCTGGGAGATGGAAGGGAAGTGTTTAGTCTGTGTGTCTCTGCTAACCTGAGATGTCCTCCGACCACGTCCACAATATTTGAATTTTTACATAAATTAGGATTTAATGTAGTGGATCCAAACAAAACAGTTCCAGTTTATGAGTGTGTGTGTGTGTGTGTGCCTCAGTGAGAAAGGAGAGCGAGCCAGAGGAAGGAGTGCATGGCTGGGTTTGTATATTCCAAGTGTCAGAACGAGATCTGTTGTTTACTTGTTAACTTGCGTAACTTCATCTGAGCATCATGTGAAAGAGAGGAAGCACGAGAAGGAGAAAGAAACACAAACACAGAGGGAACATGCCGAAACGGTAACTAAATAAAAGCAAAACAGAAAGAGGCCGAAGAAGAAAGATGGTTGGTGTAAAAAAAAAACACAAGTGAGTTACAGTTGCCCGAGGACAGGGTGGTAATTTCCTCCAGAGCTTTTTGATTTACAA
Organism: Sebastiscus albofasciatus; assembly: GCA_916701655.1. Classification (NCBI taxonomy): domain Eukaryota; kingdom Metazoa; phylum Chordata; class Actinopteri; order Perciformes; family Sebastidae; genus Sebastiscus; species Sebastiscus albofasciatus. The sequence continues at coordinate 10,536 of CAKAOI010029903.1, read as the reverse complement.
AAAAAAAAAACATGCCAAACATGGCAGATTCCTGCCGAAATAAAACATTGGCTGGCGTCGGTAATGACAATTAAAGGAGCTCCGCCGGCTCCGCTAATCTAGCTTGAAAAGAGCTTATGACAACGAGAGACGTGTGTGTTTTCATTCAGCTGTCAGGCGAGTTTTACGCGCACTTTTGAAACGTCAAAATAAAAATAAAACATCTGAAAATCGAATGCAAATGAGGTGCTTCCACGAGCGATGTTGGGAAGAAATAAATCGGTTTTGAATGAAAAAGGAAAATGGAAAGACTTTAAAGAATGAATTACAACTTGTTATTTTAACTCTATGTTATTATTTAATGTGCTGGAGATATTGTAACACAGCTATCATAGCTGTTATTTGCTGCGATGGGAGTGACAAACGCATTTCCATTCTTATTTATCACATGATTTCTTTATATGTTATTGGAGCAATGTATGTTATTGAATTTTCCGCTCGCTCTTTAAATTGGCTTCATTCATGATGCCGGAAAACGGAGACGGTGTAAAGAAAAGGGAGAGGCAGACAGACGAGCAGACAGACACATGCACTGTAGACACTCTGAGGTCTATATAGAGCAGCAGTTCAGGGTGTGATGATGTGAACCGCAGGGACCAGCTAGAGTGGAAAGCTGTAATGACACGCCGTGTAATACATCTGACTCACACTTCAGGAACATCAGCACCGTAAAGCACACTCTCCGCCACCCTCTGAGAGTGACTGAATATTATATTTATATGCATGTGGTTGTGTGTTGGCAGTGTATATGATTACAACAGTGAGAGGGGAAAATGTCCATCTGGGACCTGGAGAGAGTGTGTGTGTTGCCGTTTTAGCTTCCGCTTTATGACAGTGAAGAATGTGTATGTGTGTGGTATAGCGTGGGGAATAGGGGAGGTTGGAGGGGGGGTGGGGGGGGTTACCCTGCACCTGCCCCTAGGAAATGGAAAGAGGAAATTACCGTAGTAACCCCCCCCCTCCATACTCCCAACTCCTTATTAGACCCCCATAATCACCATCCTGGTCCCCCAAATACCCTCGGTCCTAAACAGCTGGAAAACAACTGTCAGGCTTGCACACAAACGCCCATTAATACCTTTGTGTATTCACAGATTTTACATTCACAAAGGGCAATTATTGTGCTTGAATGTCCCAATATTGGATGTAAAGTTTGTGTCATTTAAAGAAAAAGCAGGGCCTGATTTCAGAGCACAGGAGTTAGAACTACAGGATTCAACAGCTAACGTACCAGACCTGATAAAAGTGTGCAAAAGTATTGCAATTCTGAACAGCATTATGTTCAAATCTTAAAATATTATGATATTTTAGTTACATAGGCACACAGGACGCGTGGGCGGTGCGTGACGGCTGCCTCGCGTCTCACATGTGTGGTGTCCAGCCCAGCAGCGTTTCTGCTGCTGCTTCAGAATAAAAGCCTCATGTTAACAAATTAACTAGAGGGCTTTTATTTTTTCAACAGAAACAGGAAAAGTTGAGTTAAAATATATATAAGGACTTGTTTTCAGATATTTTGAAACTGTGGTAATGTTGCTGGTGTGATGACAGTATACTGTCAGAAGAACATTTTCACTGTCTTTGCTGTGAACCGCGCGTGACACACGAAAAAAAGAAAGGTAAGACCTCGGATCTCTAGAAGAGACGCTTCCGACAATGCAGCCGAGCCACGTTGCAGTGTGGCTACTCCAACTTGTTAACTTGGGCGCCGAATTAAAAAGCAAGAGGTTCTGAGACCGACACATGCTGTTCACATGTGGCCCGGCCGATACGGAGGTTTGGGGCAACACCAGATACAACGAATAAATACATATATTATATATATTACAGAGAGGAGCAAGAGGAGCAATAAAAAGATGGGTTCAAAGAAACATACATACAAAAGTCTAGGTGTTCCTTTAAGTCAAAAACTTTGCTAGTTATCTATATAGTTGTGCTGCACGATATATCGTTTCAGCATCAGCATTGAGATGTGTAGTCACATCGCAGCATGTGTGATGTCAAGTAAGGCAAATTAACTCATAAAACCTGCTTAACTCCTTGTGCTACAACTGTTTTTGCTGCTTGAGACAAAGGGAAACAGTTCAGTTAGAGCCAAAAGCCTGAAATCAATCCTATTGTACTTGTTATTCTTTACCTACTTCTGCTTACCTGCCTTCTGTTTAAAGTTTAAGGATGCATGTATGTGTTTGTCTTCTTTTGTTCACACACACATGCATAAGTAACAAGTCCAAATGCTTAAACACTGAACGGCACTCACATAAATTACATCTGCACATTGAAGTCATTAATGCGAGAGCGTTCGGATGCAATACAGATGCATATGTAAGCACATCTGCCAGCTATGTCCTCACCTGTTAGCCGACTGACGAGGAGCAGACACGCGTTGCATGCAAAATGCATTAATTGCTCTGCAGGAAAAAACAGCTGCTGCACTTCACTGCCAAAACACACCCACGCGCGCACACACACATTCATATGCATGACGTCCGCGCACACACTTTTTCTGGGGTTTAATGTGTCATAATTTGATACCAGCGGCGTTGCAGAAAAAAAAAAAAAAATGTATTCAATGTGGTGAGACCGCTGGTCTCCGAGCCAAAACGTGGTCATCAATTACTGTAAAGATTGTTTATTTAAAGATGTAATACAGTATGTTTAGCAAGTTGACATATTCATTAGTGTGTGATGCATTCTCCAGATTCTCCAAATTCATCCTTGTCCTAACCCTGCACACACACACACACACACACACACTAAGTCACGGTGGTAATGGCGCTGTGCTAGCTGAGTGCTACAGACACAGAGCAGGCCCGGCAGAGGAAACCATTAGCCACTCCGGCCCCGGCCCGCCGAGGCTGCTCCGCTAATCAAACCAGGCTATGTCAACAACAGCGGTGGAAATTGGCTCTCACCTAGACGCACGTGGCTCATCTAAATGGGCCCGTGTTTACACTCTCTGCTACTATATACCCGGGCAATGACGAGGAATGTGCAGCGTACCAGTGGCAGGTATGGTAGCGGCGGGTCCGGCTGCAGAGCGGGGAGCTTCCGCTTCGAAATGAGAAGGTGAGGAGAGACGTGACACAGCCGGGATATGTAAACTAAGAGTCTCATAAAGCTCACGTCTGATGACTCATTCATCATTCTAGTGATGTCATGCTTCACAACGACTATCAATAATCTTTGAGTCATGCTTTTTATTGTTTCTGTAAGAAAAATGACTACAACAACCAGTAAAATGTACATGTATGCGTGTCGCGATATACCGGTAATGATGCTAACCATGATATTTAAAAATGAAATATTGATATCATGTTAAATACACGTATAATAATATTGTGTAAATAATCCAGCGCCTCTTAAATGATTTTATATATACAGTTATGGTTACAGACTCTCTCTCCACCTCCCTACACTTGTAGTTTGAGTGTAATTAATTTGCCAAAAAAAGAGACAAAACGCACAATAAACAAAGTGAAAGATGAATTTGACTGATAGCATTATTATTATTATTTATTTTCAAATTTTCTATAGATATCGGGAATTCTTTTGGCCATGATATCTGATATCGGGACAGCCCTATGTACATGATAACAACAAAGTATTCAAAAACAAGGGCAGAGAAAAAATTATGATAAAATAATAATAATAATATGAAATAAAATAAATTAATGTGAAATATTTCTTAAAAATAAATACAATACAATAATTCTAATAAATAAAAAATGAAAGGAAATAAAAATAAATAACAATAATAAATAAAAATAAATAAATAAGAAATATTTCTTAAAAATAATTAAAATAATTATAATACATTAAAAATGTAAGAAAATAAAAACTAAATAATAATAATAACAATAATAATAATAAAAAAGAATAATGAAATATAGATAAATAAAAAAGAATAAATTCACACACCTGATTTCCAGCGCCTACCTACAGTATATCCCTGTGGACCCCCCATCAAATTGATTCACCTGCACAGGACAGATATGTGTTTAAGACACATTTACAAAAGAGTAATAACCATTTATTCTACAATATTCTATTTAATTCTAATGAGTTGGACTACATTCAATTCATTTAACCACCTGCTCTTATCCAGAGTGAATTACAATAATTAGAAAGAGTGCAAACAAAAAAAGAGTAAAGCTCACATCCAATGACTCATTCTTCATGTGAGTGATGTCATGCCTCACACGACTATCAATAATGTTTGAATCATGCTTTTTATTGCTGTCTGCAAGAGTGACAATAGCTGCAAGAGTGCAAAAAAAAAAAAGATTACGTTCCTGGGCTACCAAAAGAACACGCAGCCATTACTAAGGAGGTCAAAGGTCAGATTTACGTCTTGGACAGTACTCCAAGAGGGAGGGTGATCATGTAATAGAGACGTGCTGGGGAAAAGCAGTCATGACAGAAACAGATGGGAAATGCAGAAAATTTTAGGATCGCCACAACTCGACTTCAATTCCTCAGATTGTGCGCAGTTCAAACCAAGTTCACTGGATGCCTTTTCTATTCTATTCTGTTCTATTCTGTGCAAAGAAGAGAGCATTTAAATTCATGCTGACTCCCTGACTCTTCCACAGAGCAGCCCGTCCATCTGTATTTGCGGACTGGATGTCATGCAGACTTGTACATGACAGTCTTTGCATTTCTCGCTGAGCTCACGGGGAGCGACCGAGGCCTCCGAGTGTATACCTTTTGTTTTATTTATAAAGCGATGATTCCGCTTTCCCCGTACGCGCACCTGGGAGACTGTGGGAGAGAGGGATGGAAGACGGAGGAGCGAGATGAGATACAAAGAGACGCGAGAGAGATATAAACAGAAGCGACACAAAACTGCAGACGAAAAAAAAGGATTGATGGAATCAGAGGAAAAAACGCAGAGGAACAGAAAAAGAGAAGTTATTGTAAACAGGTAGAGCCACTGGTGCCTCCTCGGCTGTGCGTGTGGCAGAGCCGGCTAAAGCCCTTTCATTTCCTACCGCTGATTCCATTACGTGTTCCCGTGTCTGAGCACAAACACCGTTAGCTGGACAAACACCGCACGCTGACGGGGGCCCCGTTCCTTCATAAAAGGGCCCGCAAATAAGAAAAGGGTCAGGACACCTCCCGGGAAATCAAACAAAAAGAATCGGCACATTGCTTCAGACGCTCTTGGGTTGCTTATTTAACAATAAAAGAGGGGGTCACATCACCTTTTAAACCAATCACGCACAGTAGAAGACGTCGGCAGCTGTTATGGGGCAAAAAACTATTGCAAAGAAAAAGACTCTCCAGGACCCGAGAAATTAAATGAGTTACGGAGACAATAACTCTAACTGAGTTGGGTGAGTTTAAAGTGAGTCATTCGACAGCTGGACGGCAGCGGGTGGCGAAACACTTGATCACTTATGAAAGTGTGAGAAGCAGGATTGGGTTTTAATAAAGATGGGGCGAGTGCAGCGAAAATATGATTTCTCCCCTGACCTTGAAAAAGCCATCCGGAGCTCCAAACTACGGGCCCTAACGATATTACTGCGCTAAAATAATAACAGGCCTCTGCGAGAGAATACAACCATCCAACCGTGCGAGGTAGGAATTCTGGGAGCCAATAAAGTCAGACAATGAAGCAGAAATGGACGACAATGAGCATTTTAGAAGGGGGTTTTTCATTTGTAATACTCCTCCTGTTCTAATCAACACATTGCTTTCACTCAGCGGGGCGCTGGGTCATTTATTCGTTTCTATTCCGCGTCGCTACGAGGTGTGTCCGGTGTGGACGTGGCTCATTAGGGCCTGAGCAGACACGAGCCCCCGAGGGTCAGGAGGTTCATGTGCCGAGACATGGTGGAGAAAGCCAAGTAGACGGCGTGGAAGTGTTTGCACTTTTCAGGAAGGTCAGATGAGAGGTCCTTAAGGGACACTTTCCCCACATAGCGGAGGACACTCGACATGCTGAGGACAGTCAAGATGTTGCCCTCTGTGTTTTTAAAGGAGGGGCAGAGAGCCTCCTTAGCTTAGAATGACTGACTGCGAACACACGCAAAATGATGTACTTGCTAGAGGTCTTCAAGAGTCCAAAAGTGGTGGACTGACAGAGCGATCCAAAAGGGACACGAGGACAGTCAGACCGAACCACACAGACCAAACAGAATGGGGCGCCTGCACTGCTATGAATTAATGAGCAGTCCTGTTTTCCCTTTGCTTCCACTTGAATATTTGACATATATTACTGAATATAAGTTGGACTAGGGAAAATTTAGGATCACAATGTTTTTGACGATATTGCAACGATATTGCAGGGCGATGAGAGTTTTGATAAATAATCATCAGTATATGTGGATATAATGACTAAGTGGGTAAAGGCAAATAATAGAACAGCTAGAACAGTCTTGTAAGTCCAGAAAATGACCTCACTTTACTGTGATGCAGCCTTTAAAACCAGGAAAAGACAACACTTTATTACGATATCCAAAATCTAAGATGATATCTAGTCTCATATCACAATATCGATATAATATCGATATAGTGCCGAGCCCAAATTGGGACCCAGCCCGCCCATGTTGGGTCTTGGATTACTAGGAACCAAATGGACTAGTAAAGACCTTTACCACTCGTGTCCTTCTCAGTGGGTCGCCTCCATTGTCCAGATGTGACCGGAGCTTCGCGAGGCCAGTACGGTCCTTTGACTCACTGGCCATCGGCTCCACATTAATCAGCCAATTATCAGCCCCGGCCAGCGACGTTGCCGCGCCAACCCGGCCCCCTTAATCCAATCACCTTGGGGGAGTGGGTCAGGGGGTGCTCCGATTGGATAACCCGGGGCCGGGTCGCCGCGCCCGTGACCCGCTGCTTTGAATTGGTAATGACGTTAATATTCTCCATATGGCCGCGTGTGTGTGTGCGTGCTTTTTGTGTGTGTGTCCCCGAGCATAGAGCCTCTCCGCAGGCTGAGCTGCACCCCGGCGTTAATGGCCAACGGAGAGAGCCAAAGTAGCACTATCACCCTCCCTGGGGCAAACCTCTCCACGCTGTGCCACTTCCAGCCCTCTTTCCAAATCCGCTTTCCCAGACTTCAGCCTCTCTCGCTGGCTGCCGTGCGGTAGCTCTCGGCACTGAGTCCCAGGCTGAGGTCCACTTTCTGTCCTTGCTACTTTGGCATCAGCTCCGCCAGGTCCAAAAAAGACTCTGGATTTGAGAAGCGGGAATAGCGAGACAAATCTCGGTATAATAAACCAGAAATTTGGACTGCTAACGTGCTAACTCCAACGACGCCTCCAAGATTTTAAAACCCACAAATGTAATAAACCGTACTCGTGTGCTTTCATTAGGAGAGCTATAATGTGGACGGACATATTGACACTTATACAACACTGAAAGTGAAACATATAAATGTCTGCCTCGATTTCATCCCCATCCGTCTGACTCATACCTCTCCTCCACTCTCTCTCTCCATTTGCTCCCATCTGTGAGGTGCTTTGCTACATCTCCTGTACTATTCACGCACACACACTCACCTCCTTCACTCCCACCCCTCCAGCTGCAGCCCCAGCCGGCTCCACACAAAGGCAGGCCAAATGTATGCTAATGAGAGCCAGGCCAATGGTGGAGCCGCACTCATTTTGAGAGGAAATGGCTTTCAATAATGGCGGCCCCCGGGGGGATTTTGCACAAAGTTCAGCTCCACTTTGAAAAATGCATTCAATTCACTGCTGTGTCTGCTCTCTCTTTTTCTCCTGTTTTTTGCCCCTCAATGAAAAAAAAAAAAAAGAAAAAAAAGAAAAGAAAATTCCCGGAATATATTTGCGTCTCCACCTCCTCTCGCCTCTGTATTTATGCTAGGGGGAGGTAGAGGAGTTTTGGGGACTGAGGAGTCGTGATTTATCTTTACAGAAACATCAGAAACAAGAACACAAACATGGGAGTCTGAATAGTGTTCAAACTCTATCTGGCACTTTTCCTCTCCCTTTTTTTTTTTGCTCTTCTGCTGAGGCAACTGTCCCCCAGAAGCCTGTTAACTGTACCGTATGCATTTCAAACGGATGATACCCTATGGGGTCTCGGGCCTAAAAATACTTCAAAGAGGAGATGAACAATAGTTAAATAACAATGAGAACATTTCTTGAGGTAATGAACATTATTTGAACCTCACTTATTATCTTCACGCCTAATTATATAATGTAGTCCAATATTTCAGAAAAATCTGCTGTTGTGTGTAATTTGCAGAACTGGAAAGGTGCCAGTGTTAAATCATAGACTGTATATAAGAAGTGGACGTAGTCACCAAGACGTCTCCCACTGGCCATCACCATCTTGGTTTTTGATTGTCCTCATTTTGGTTTTTGACCATCACAATCTTGGTTTTTGACCATTGCCATCGTGGTTTTTGACCATCGCCATTGTGGTTTTTGACCATCGCCATCGTGGTTTTTGACCATCGCCATCGTGGTTTTTGACCATCGCCATCTTGGTTTTTGACCATCACCATTGTGGTTTTTGACCATCGCCATCGTGGTTTTTGACCATCGCCATCGTGGTTTTTGACCATCGCCATCTTGGTTTTTGATTGTCCTCATTTTGGTTTTTGACCATCACAATCTTGGTTTTTGACCATCGCCATCTTGGCTTTTGACTGAATGTTTACAATGTTTACTGAGGTAATAAATCAAGTGAGAAGTAGGCTCATTTTCTCATAGACTTCTATACAATCAGACTTCTTTTTGCAACCAGAGGAGTCGCCCCCTGCTGGCTGTTAGAAAGAATACAAGTTTAAGGCACTTC
>CAKAOI010029902.1:0-26985 GCA_916701655.1 Sebastiscus albofasciatus | reverse complement strand
TAGGAAGTGGCACTATATATAGGTCGATGTGATTGCTCTTGATTTTCTCACTGAATTGTTTTGAAATTGACCTGTTTGTGTGTTCTAGCAATTTTTTTTGTGTTGCATACAAACTGGATGTCATGCTCGTTCACTCGTGGTGTGTGACGGTTGTATTTGTCTGCTTGTATGGCTTGTTTTTATTGTTGTAACAATGTCTGTGCTGCCCTCTTGGCCAGGTCACTCTTGGAAAAGAGGTTTTAATCTCAATGAGTTTTTTACCTGGTTAAATAAAGGATTTATATGACCTCTGCTCAAGCGGCAAGATGTGACAAGTAATGGTACGTGTCCACAGGGGCGTTTTTTATCGCGAGGGGACGCGCCGCTTCCCAGCATCGGACGTTTGGTGTGCTGTCCCTAGAAACAAGGCACTCGGCTCCTGATTGGACGAACGCTTTCCCACCGTTGGCTGGTGCTCCCAGCTTTCAAACCGGAACCAGTATGGAGGCTCGTTTGGAAACTTTCTTTTCTTATTTCACGTAAATAGTTCACTGAAATGTGTTTCTGAAAACATTTGAGGCGAGAAATAATCCATGCAGTTGGTGAATCTGTCTTTATTTTGGATCAACAACATTTATTTTAAAAGATCCTCGGGAGTTTCAAGAGGCGGCGAGTCGCGTCGGACGCCTGTGATTTACATAAAGTAGACGAGCCCTCAACTTTATGCAAATGAGGAGCGGGCGTCGTGACGCCTAGTCTCTCGAATCGCGACGCCACGCTACCAGAATGCATTGCGCGACTGCTTACATAGACAGTGACTGGGGAGCGTGGAAAGCACAGAGCCTGTGGACACCTACCATTAGGATGAGACCACGTTGAATATGCTCAGACTTACAAACAACTGTTATAAAACAGCTGAAAAAAAACAACAACTTTGAAATAAAGCAACCACGATGCCATGATACCACGATGCCATGATACCACGATGCCATGATATGTTACTCAAATGTATATTTTACAAGCGTTTTCTGCTGTCAGAAGGTACCACACCTATCTGAAATGCCAGCTGTCTGATGAGAAAGTTGTATTTTAGAATGGTTACTGGGCTGACTCACTGCATAAAATACACTTTTCACAGAAATATCCCCCCCCCCTTGGGTATTACATAATCACCAATCTGTGAGCTCCCATTCATTCCAGGATTTTTGTGTGTATTTGTGTGTGATGAAGTGCTATAATTTACCTTTGTTTCTATGTGTACATATCCACTTTCTGTCATTCTCTCAACCTGCCCAATTCAGCAGTCTGTATTTTGAGCTAGAATAGTCCAGGCCCACATCAGACCCACTGGGAAATACTGCGTCTTCACTCTCAGCTGTCTCATTGTGGGGATCCCTCTGGGCGTGCTGAAGGTGTCACCCATTTTTTACCTAACAAATGTTGCCGAGAAGCTCTTGGTTTCTTTTATGTTTTTGACGTGATAAACATTCTTCTGAAGGTGAATGTCACTGATGAGATTTAGCGCATTGCTAATACTGCCAGTGCTCTTTCTGTCTCTTTCCTCTCCAGTCATTTGGAGGAGGTGGTGTTTGCCTGCGGCTGTGGGATTCGCTGGCTGCAGCTATGGCAACAGAGAGGGGAGGCGGGGCTAAGCAGCCAACAGTTGTACTGTGCTGATGACTACAGTAAGATCCTGCTGAACGATATGAACATCAGCAGTTGTGGTAAGTTTACAGTGTGGAAATGACACACCTGGCATGCACCCTTTGACCTTAATGACTGGGAATTCTGACTGCTGATGATGATTTTTGTATGATATATTATTATAAATACAGTATACACTGTGTATATATATACATATATATATATATACACTGTGTATATATATATATATATATATATATATATATATATATATCTATATATATATATATATATATATATGGATATAAATATATTTTCCCTCACATTCTCGCTCTCTCTCTGTTTCTCAGACCTGCCAGATATCAGCGTCAGCCACAGCAACCTCACTGTTATCGAGGGTGATCGAGTAACGGCGATCTGTAACGGCTCTGGATCCCCGTTACCTGAGGTGGACTGGCCTGTCAACGGCCTGCACTCCATCAATGCACAAGAGGTCGGGAGGTCACACACACACACTCACACCAGGGCTCCAGACTATGCGATAATTTTTTATGAGTGTGCGAAGTAAAATATCACGTGGTTAATCATTATCCTCAGTCACTGTCTATTCCATCCTCGACCCCGAAGTCTCCGAAGTCAACTTGACGAACGAGCGAGTGTTGAGCAGTTGCGAGCACATAGGGAGGTTCGAGCTTAGTGCTCATCACAGCTCCGTGCTTGCGGGACCACATTTGTGCACGCGGAGCAGAAATGCTCCCTCGGGAGGATTCTATTCAGCTTGCGGATGCTTTTTTTTGGGCTTGTATCATGTGTTTGCGCCTGTGTCTCAGGTTTTGAGACTAATTAAAGGCCATATGTGTGTACGTAGCGGTGCACAGCGCGTGATGCGTGTTAACGTAGCGGAAGAACACATTTTTTTTTATTTTATGAATTAGAGAGAGGAGGCTGGTGGGTTCCGACTCACTCGCTACTGATGACGAAGTAGGGCAGGCAGGGAGAGACCGACTGAGCCAGCCTGTCAGTTGGTAAGAACAGTACTTGAGTAAATATACTTAGTTACTTTCCCCCATGAATTAAAGCTGAAGTAGGTGAAAATGTTTTTTATAAAACAGTCGCTATATAGTGACAGTAGTACATGAAACAGGTAACCTGAAAAAAATCTACCTCTGTATCCTCCGGTGTCCTCCAGTGCTCCTAACAGCATCTGCAAGATTTCACAGGCCAGAGGAAAACAAGCAGTAAGAGCTGATCTGAGGTCTGCTGTCAATGAGAGCTGGCTGTCAATCACTCACAAACTCCGACCAAACGGTCAAACTGAATCAATATTCTGTTACGTTAATGTCTATTTCTCTCCTCACATGTTCTCAGAATCATCTTGTAGTGCAGGGTTTAGCTGTAAAATGAGAAAGTTTGTGACGCCGCCGCCATTGTGAAATCTGGTGAAGGAACGCCAAGTTCCGGTCACATGACCGGAGCACAGCCAATAGGAACGCTCTCTCAATGAAATTACCTGTGATTGGACAAAGTCTCCCTTCACTGGAACAGAGCCATGAGGAGGAGCAGAAGTCTAGTTTTCTCTCAGATCACTTGAATTACAATATGCTGAAAGATTATTATGGAAATTTTGCCCAATGATGCCAAACATATACTGACTACTGCCACTTTAATTCCATGCTGTAGCGAGAAAAAAAAAAAAAAGGTACAACCAAATCATGTGCTGGTGCAAACAGCTGAGAAAGTTGAAAAGTTAGTCTGGAGCCTTCGCACACACACACACACACACACACACGCACACACACACACACACACACAGCTAGACTTGTGAGTGTCGCATTTTACATGTGATTCCAGCAAGCTGCTGGCAGTAATTGATGTGTGTCTGTTGGCATCAATCATTGAAATGCTTTCCAGCAGAAACAAACGTCGTACAGTAGTGGAGCTTTTCTCAGGGTAGAAGTGTGGAAGTCGTGTTTTATTAATTAGCCGTAGCTAGTTAGATGAAATCGAGGACAAAATGGCACTTTTGTCTTCCATTATATCCATGAATTCGGCTTTGTAGTGAAACTCTCTTGACTTCCGTACAATGCTGGCCTGCTCTTATTAGAAATATCTTTTTTAGTATCTGCTAATTCCTACAACGACAGTGTCCATACTGAATATAAACTTGAAATGGGCATGAACAGTGTTAGGTAAGTTACTCGGAAAACATAATCAATTACTCATCTCTCGCGGGATCTTGTGAAGTGGAAGCGCCCGGGTGGGGCGGGGGGGTGCTCCGTCTGTCTTTCTCTCCTTCTCACCGTCGCGTTGTTTCGCTTCGCCTCAGTCTTTTCCTGAGTAGCAGATGAAATTGACCCAAAGGGCCCCTCCGCAGCGGAGAGGAGGAGATCTCAGTCCTTCCGTGGAATGAGCCGCGAGTCCCAGCCACACATGACGGGTCCCGACTGTGGCAAGGGACATCACACGGCCCGCGGCTGTGGCAATGCCCTGAATAAAGTTATTCTTTTGGCCGATGCTTGGGTCCAAAATGTCACTCTGAGGCGGCGCGGCGGCAGGGGCGTCGGGCTGGGGAGATGCCAGCGAAACGGCCAACACACCTTAATGAAAAGCCTTTCAGCGAGGCAGCTGTCACGCACGGCTCATGTCCCCAGTGTGTGGCCCGACTGTAAGGCTCAAAACTCCTATAGCCTACTAATGCACATGCAAACACAGTCAATGGGCCCCATGCAGGAAGCGATTTAAGAACAAATTTACTCTTTTTTATTTGTTCTTATTTTGTTAGTACCCATCGATTTCTGAGATTCACCAGTATTTTCTTATGTTTGCTCTTCTCTTAGGGAAAAGAACATTTTACGAGTCTTCGAGAGTACTCTTTCCAAGATCATTTACTTTTTTCTTTTTTAAATCTTCTTTTCACAGTTCATAAATTGTTTGTCCAACGCAAGGATACATTTTAGTTGTCAGTTTTAAAGAGGGATCATAATAATTGGATTATTACATTTGTTGGCTAAAGAAATACTATTGGTCAATTAATCCCATTAAGACTATATAAACTCTGTGATGATACTGCATGCATTCAGTTTCTGAACGCCTTGACAATACCTCGGTTTCACCACTGCTGTAGTTTTTCTTCTTCCTCTTACGACCTTTTTTTGTTGGCATCTCTCCAGTTCTTGGGCATGTGCCAGAGTATTTGCATACGGCACAACACCTGCCCTTATATAGTGTTTAGGGGGAGTTACCTATGCTAATAATAAACAATCGGCCACACGCCTCCAATATATGATCAAGTGGGATTCATCATTCAGCACATCTGGGTAAGAGCAGATTTGGAAGGTTAAGAAGGTTTGGTGAGTCTGGAGTTGACCTCTCTCATTTTTTCTCTTGACAGAAAATTAAGAGAAAATATAAGATCAATTTAAGAGAATGTTGCTGCATGAGGCCCATTGATACGTATGTTAGTTCAAGATATCCTTAATGGTTCGTATATCTTACTGATGTGTCCTGATTGACGTGGTGATATTCTAACGCCATTGAAATTATGCATTTTAATTTGACATTTATTTTTCGAGCACATTTAGATATAAACATAACTAGCTTTGTCAATTTCCTCAACATGAAATTTTAATTTAATCTAACCATTTGACAGTTTACCCACTAGATGGTGCTCTGGTTGAGAAGAGCTGGTTTAGACTGTAATTACAAGCAACACATCGGGAAAAAAAAAATCTTCACAGCAGCTTCCTAGTTGTAATTCAGAGGCTGAGACATCAGCTAGGATATCTTCGACTTGGTGAAAAGAACTAAAGAAGTGACGACAAACATTTTGGCTTAATAACAGCAAATCCTCCATCACCGGCAGTTACAGCTACATAAAACCTAATATTCAAGGGGACGTATCGTGCTCATTTTCAAGTTCATGTTTGTATTTCAGGTTTCTACTAGAACATGTTTACATGCTTTAATGTTCAAAAAACACATTACTTTTCTCATACTGTCAGCCTGAATATACCTGTACTCACGCTCTGTCTGAAACGCTTCGATTTAGTACATTTCAATGGAATTGCAACAGAATTGCGTTGCTAGGCAACAGCTTGGGTCCATGTTTACTTCCTGTCAGCTGATGTCATTCACATACACTGCAACAGGAAATAAACTGGGACACATTTAGAATGTTTATGTTTAAAACTGTGTAATGGTCTAAATATTGTATATTTGTGACATCACAAATGGACAGAAATCCAGACTGCTTGTTTCAAACACGCAGTTTCTAAATACGGGCTGTGTATTTCTCCATCGACTGAGTGTTTTGATACTTTCACAGTATTTATATAGCACTTAAACCTGCTTTATAATATAAAAGACATGGAAATCTCACTTTTTACAACATGGGACCTTTAAGACTTATATTTTGATTTCAATGCTGTCAGGAAGTACAAGGCTAATAGTGGAGGTAACCATGCGTGGACACTCACAAGTCAGAATAACATCATGTTTTTCCCATTCGGCCAACTTTGTGTGAATGCAGCATAATGATGACATTGACGTTACTACCTTTGCTAAATGAGTCTGCTGGCTAGTTAGCTAGCTAACTTCTTGTTTTTCATAACAACATTAGTGAACCTGCCTTCTCCCATGCTACACTCCTGCCATTGTTTGCTTATGCCCGTTCTCTTATTTCATCCTCCAGGCCAGAGTCTACGACAACCACACCATTCTTTCCGTCAACATCACTTTGGTCAATGTGAGCAGAGACGACAACAACTTCCTTCTAACCTGCACCGCCACCAACATAGTGGGCATGACCAACGCTTCCGTCCAGCTAACTGTTCACTGTAAGTAGACCCACACACACACACACACACACACATCTACATACAGTAAACACATACGCACACAGCGCTCTTCTCTTGGCTGGGTGTTACATTTTCCATTTAATGGTCACTCTAGGAAAGCACTTATTAGTGTTATCATAGTGCTCAATAGGCCCATCCATCATCATTACAGCCCATACACATTTGACCTACAGTGTGTGTGTATGTGTGTGCCAGGGCTTGGTGTGTTTATATTCATGTGACCTACAAAAGGAGCTGCATGAATGTGTCTCATGAATTATCCTGTCACGTTGAGATTAAAATGGCCACAACAGCATCACACATAAAGGAAAATGCATGCTTCAGCTGTCGAACGCACAGTTAAGTCTCATTAAAGCAAATGATAACCTGATAATTCATTCAACCTTACGAATGGCTTTTTGAAACACATTTTTCATTACATTACGTGGGCAATTCTTAGACTCTAAGTCATTGTATTTATTTGAACTTTAATTGTTCTCCAACGTGAGAGTAATGGAGCATTATACAGTATTTTATCAGGCTGTATGTTACTGGGTTGTAACATGGGAGTTGTTAACCTTAACACTAATTAGCTTGACTTCAATAGCTTGACATGTCCATCACGTGTGGCTATACCAGAGCCCTTTCTCCCAACCCTTTTCCATTCTGTCCTCATTTTTTACCAATCGAGAATTGATCAAATATGATCAATAATCCCTCCAAAATACCACATTAAGACACCAAGACCTTGAGGAACACCATAGAAAAAGCCATGCTGTGATTTGGGATCAAAAACCTTTGACATTTGTAGATTGCTGTTCTGGAAGCTGCTCAGGAACCCCCTTATTTTCAATGTACATAGTAAAGCCATCCACCCTCTGAATGCTCTAGGTCTCTAGTTTGTGGCTGTCAAGTTTCATGAGGCTGTGATTATCCTAGAAGTCACTACAGGTCATTTTATACAGTGAGGTCAAGTTTCAAAAGATGGTCTAACTGCAATGAAATGGCTACTATGAGAGACAAGGTGGGTATATTAAAATACAAAAGGGAAATACTAACAAAACTGAAAACAAATGAAAACATGACCTTAACCAAGAGACTGGGATGTAACACTATGGGGACTAACATCATCACACATGAATACAATTGGACTCATTGGATCCATAAGAGTCTCAGCTTTACAGTGATACCCAATTTATGTAATTCCAAGACTGTTTAGGGACCCCAGTATGCAGAAATATTCAAATACACCATTTTAGAATAGGCAAAAATAACACATTTATACTGCATAAAAAAAACTGCATGGTTTTTGCCCCAAACTGCATGTGATTATTATAAAGTGGGCAGGTCTGTAAAGGGGAGACTCTTGGGTACTATAGAACCCATTTTCATTCACATATCTTGAGGTGAGAGGTCAAGGGACCCCATTAAAAAATCCCCATGCCAGTTTTTCCTCGCCAAAATTTGGCGTAACTTTGTAGCGTTATTTAACAATCTTCCCGACAAGCTAGTAAGCTGGTATGAAATGGTTGGTATCAATGGATCCCTTCGGTTCTTCTAGTTTCATATCGTACCAGTATCTTCCCCTGTGGGTTGAAGACTGCCTGCAATAGCCTCCGGAAGACAGAACAGTGGCCTGGCCCGCCGACGGGCCAGCAGAGTTTTAAGTTAACAGACATTATCCTTATCTGCAATTCTGTCAAAAGCAATTGACGTTAATGTATATGTTTTTATTGTCAATCGCATGAAAAGACCCAGAACAATAATGTGTTAGTTTGTCTCAGTATTTTCTGACATCCCCACTCTGTCTGAGGCTCTCAGCTCCAATAAGCCCATTATTTCCTACTGAAGACGTTTCATTTAAGAAAAAAAAAAAGCTCAATAATTTCCTAAAACAGCTGTTCACTGTAGTTTTTAATCAAACACTATTCAAACAGGAGGAAACAGTGCATTTGTTGGGGACTACTTTCAGCAGTGGATTAGTCCACATGTTGTGCTCTAGTGAGTGTTTGTGGAAGGAGACAGTATATGTGGGATTGAGTCAAAATAAACTACAGTGTGGTGTTCATGGTGATGAAGGAACATGTCACCCAGTGACACGCTGAGGCTCATTGACGTGTCTTCAACAACAATGGAGCTCTGTGGCACAGAGGTGGAAAATACATCATGCTTTGATAAATGCACATTAATAGTAGATACATCCACTGTTTGGTTTGGCCTGCACATGGGATTTTGTTGAGAATAAAAAAAAAATATATACCTAATAATATCCTGCAGCCTTATGCTTTAATATAGTAATAATACACTCCATATTATCCTGAATAAACAAGACACTAATCAGTGGAGCATGTTGAAAGTTTCTATAAGAAGGTTAACAGTTACTTCCATATTAAAATATTAAGCACCAGAGCTTGAATGTGAATTAAAAGGACCAGTGTGTAGCATTTAGGATCTATAGGCCGAAATGGAATATAATATTAATGGAAGAAGTTTCACTTGGTTGCTATCTGCAACCTCGTTGGATGCTGCCAAATCCTACACTCTGGCCCTTTAAGGCATGAAGGGATCTTTTGTTCACTCTGCAGTAGTTAGTTCCTTCATAGTGTTCTAAATATATTGACACGTCTTGTTGTGCTGAACATAAATTAAGCTGAGTGACTGGTCCAGTAGCTTTTACAAAATAGGATCAGCCAAATACAGAATCAGCTCTCTTGGTTACTCTAGCAACAGCATTCACATCCACGTCAGCCAAACTTCCACGCACCGTATTTTTAATTTTATTCCCATAGAACAAGTATGTGAGTAACAATCACAATTCAAACTGAGACAATTTCTCTATAGACCATTTCACAGTTACACATTCAACCATTCCAAATGTGTCCCAGTTTATTTCCTGTTGTGTATTTCCTCCAGTGTATGTGAATGGCATAAGCTGACAGGAAGTAAACATGGACCCAAGCTGTTGCCTAGCAATGCAATTCCTTTGAAACGGTGTATAATGTGACAAATTGCTGATTAATTCCACTATAGGCTATAGTACATCAAGCTGCAGAGGAATTACAAATTCATAACAAATGCTGCTACGATTATGTCACACACTTTCTAAATAAACAGTAATTTGTGTGGCGACGCATCTGATTATTAGCTTACTTATGGCCTGAGACCACTGACATGACTCCAACAGAATATATGATAATATAAATTAGGACCATCCACAAAATCCTAAATGCCATCTTTAAACAAATTGCAAACTACCACAGTGACTCATCATCATGAACTTGGTTGTTGAGTTGTTCAAGGGAAAATAGAGAGAGGGAGAATAAAGATCCCGGACGAGCCCCCACTTGTTACGTCCACTAGGTGGAACGATAACTGAACAACCAATGATTAGAGAAAGTTATAGTGATGTGCAAATTTAAAGGTTTTTATTAAAGTTCACCAAAGGTTAACAAGAAAAAATGTGGTGGAGGTAGGGTACAATGTTTAGTTGTATATTGCAAAAATCGATTCAACTTATCAATGTGCTCAGTGTCTAATATGCAGAAATCGAAATGTTTTGGTAGAATACAGTATCCCTGTCTTACTCAACGGCAAGCCTTGGCATGACAACGTAACACACTCATGGATGCACAGTCTATTTTCAGTGTGAGCTCCACCCGCGCATCATCAGCATATATCTCGCTACACCCAGAGGCTTGAATTTAGAAACACTGGGCTACTGAGGGAAACCGTTTTAAGTTGCTCTGTGCTGGAACTTGATTTTGCGGGTAAGCAATATGAGCCAAAATTGTGCCCACTGTCTTCAACTGCATTCTTAAGCTCACGCCATTTGATTATTGAACTTTCCCCTCATGAAGCACTGTCAACAATCTGAAGCTTGGGTAGTTTTAATGGCAGGACTAGCAGGATAGATGACTCAGTAGACCACAAACATATTCATCATATTACATCCATGCATCTCTTCTGCATCTGGACACAGTTGGATTGCTTATTGATTCACAAGAGGTGCAATGGCTGATATATATATGATATATTGATCTAGCAACAACAGAGATGCAGTTGATATGAATGACAAGTGGGCTATAAAGCATACATACAGTATGAATGCCAGATAAGCACAATGTTGATATCTTTGTTTATAAAATTGACCATTAAATTAGTTCCAACTGTTTCCCTCTGTTTTTAAGCTGTAAGGATCCAGAAGCAGTTTGTCAGTTTCTTCAGGACCAGTCAGTAGTCAGTCCTAAAAGAACATTGTGCTGTTTCTGGAATGATCTGTGAACAGATAATAAATAAATTGGCTTTTAAATCTAAAAATGAAATGCAATGGTAATCTTAATTATCTCTTGGAGAATTGCTAAATTGCTCTTCATTTATTTATTTACTCATTTATTTTTGGCAGTGATGCACATATATTACGACTGTATGCATGAACAAAAACAGTAAAATCAGTGGCCATGGTTTCCTCCTGATCGAAATGCAATGCTCTCAAAGGAGAAGTGTGCTAATTGTCCACATCAGCGTGTGTTTCCTGGTGTTGGAGAGTACTACTGCACATGTTGTATAAAGCCTTAAGTGTCTCCAGAGGGAGCTGTGTGAAGTCTGATAAATGTCCTCAAGTGATGTCACTTGAGTCAGCGTCGGATGGGTCTGAAGACTACAAGTTTGAAAATGAAAAGAATCTGGAGGTGGAGTTAGAAAGAAGTGAGTTTAGCAGACCTCTATAGCATCTCTGCTGCAGGCTAGAGGCTCGCTGCTACTAGCACAACACACCACAATTGTTGGCGGTCGAGTTGCATTGTGGGTAATGTAGGCGCCAGGTTTTGACAGGGACAAAGAATGTGTGGAATAAAAAAAGGTTATATCTCTGGTTCTGCTGCATAAATGTTGATCCTTTTTAAAACTGTCCATTGTGAGTCTGGCTGTTATCGTACATTATACAATGTGCAATGCTAAACCAATGGAGAGCTCTTTTTCATTAACAAGCGTATTCTCTAACATGATGAAGCCATGCTATCATTCTGTCAAACCCAAGCTGGATTCTGCTCAGAAGTCTGTACAGAGATGGATAAAGTGTGGTTCTTTTAAGCCAATTGTTTTTTATTCACCAGTTCTTGCTTTTGTTTTTGTTACTTGCTTAGTTTCAATATAGCTAACCAAATATCTTTGGATTTTTGACTGTAGGTCGGACAAAACAAGCAATTTTAAAGGGAAAGTGTGTAGGATTTGGTGGCATCTTGGTTGCAGATTGCAACCAGCTGATTACCCCTCCGCTCACTCCTCCCTTCGGCTGCACAATTAATTGAATATTAATCACGGCTTCCCACAAATAAATGATTGACTGCGATATTGACGTTTAAAAAGTGCGTTGGTGCCGGCCGGTTTTCAGCAGTCTTGTACGTATATACGATTGTTTGCTGGTCACACGCACATACACACATGCAGCCGCCACATGATGATTTTTACGTTGGCACACAGCGGCACAGTCAGTAACGTCACACACATGCTGCCTGTGTGGAAGTTCTTCAGTGTGAGTGAAGAACACTTCCAGTTCTTCTGTAAGTTCAAGTTCTTCTGTAAGTCCAAAATAAGCAGTGGAGAAACAACCTTAACAAAACCGAGTATATGATTGGACCGTATAATATATAATATAATATATAACCCGTAAAACATTTGGAGCAACTAAGTTAATGAGACATTTATTATATTATAATTCCTTCCCATGATGCTGCTCGGAGTAATGACAGTGACCGGCACGTCTGCCGACAGCACGGAGCTGAGCAGCTAACTTTAACGAAGGTTCCATTGAGTTACATTATCATAATAATAATAATAATAATACATTTTATTTATATAACGCTTTTCAAGAAACTCAAAGACTTTACACAGCCAATATGATCACAAACAAGGACATCATAAAATATAAAACACACATTAATCACACATTAAAAGCAATTCTAAAAGGGTGAGCTTTGATTAGGGATTTGAATGTGAACAGGTTGGTGCACTTTCTGATGTGAGAGGGGGGAACTACGATGACTCTCTGTCGCCCCAGATCCGGTGCTTGGTTCTGAGAGGTAGGGACAGGAGGTTGGCGTCAGAAGAGCGGAGGGAGCGGGAACTGTGTGGTGGTGGAGAAGGTCAGTGAGGTAGGAGGGGGCCTGGTTATCAAGGGCTTTGTGAGAGAGGAGAAGGACTTTGAATTGGAGCCTCCTGGAACCCAAGCTGGTTCAGTGTGGAACAAATTGTATGTTGAACACATACAGAAACAGACAGTCCACAGGATGTGATATTTATGGAAGCATAGCAGTGACTGCTCTTTCCCATGACGCTGTGAGGTTCTCTTTTTGCCAAAAGCGTGACGCAGTGTAATGTATTGGCAGGGTTTTTGGTCCTTCTCTATATAATTATGTTGGCCGTGTTTATACACCTTTCCCCGCTGTTGCATATTGTATTAATGTCTGCCATCTGTTAATGACTGTTAATGGCTGCAGTGGGCTACATTTTCCAGCTCATTGTTTATCTGAATTTGTGTGTTCCTGACAGCAGATACATTTTTCATTTGAACCAAAAAAAAAGGTCAGCTGTCTACTGTCACTTTAGGCTAACACACAGCTGTTGATGTGCATTGGATTTGGTGATCCCTGCTGTTGAAGGAACGTCGTCTTGGTTTGAGTTGCTCTCTCTCGTTAATTGAAAATATCACTCATTAAAGGTCCCGTATTGTAAAAAGTGAGATTTTCATGTCTTTTATATTATAAAGCAGGTTTAAGTGATATATAAATACTGTGAAAGTATCAAAACACTGCTTTTTTTAAACAAGCCATTAGGATATCTGTCCATTTGTGATGTCACAAATCTACAATATTTAGACCATTTCACAGTTTTAAACGTAAACATACTAAATGGGTCCCAGTTTATTTCCTGTTGCAGTGTATGTGAATGACACCAGCTGACAGCATGTAAACATGGACCCAAGCTGTTTCCTAGCAACACAATTCCGTTGCCATTCCGTTGAAATGCGCTAAATCGGAGCGTTTCAGACAGAGGGTAAATATAGGCATATTCAGACAGACAGTATGAGGAAAATAATGTGTTTTTTGAACAGTAAAGCATGTAAACATGTTCTAGTAGAAACCCAAAATACAAACATGGACCTGAAAATTAGCATGATATGTCCCCTTTAAGGCCCGAGCACCAACCACGCTCTAAAGAACTTTGCAATCAAACGTTATCAAAGGTTTAAGTTTTCATACAAAATTGGTGATGTGACGTGACGTGATGTGATGTGAAGTGATGTGATGTGACGTGACGTGATGTGATGTGACGTGACGTGATGTGAAGTGATGTGATGTGACGTGGCGGCGAAAAAGCACCTTTTTCCATGAAATAGAAAGCTGTTGTATCTTTTGTGTACTTTGTCAAATATGCTCCAAATTTTTCAGCCAAGATAAGGGTCCAGGCCTGAGAACATTGACATTCCAATATAGTCTTATAGTCTGGCCCCTTTCACAACTCATTAACCGTTTGTCATAGACTGTTTTGGGAGGCTTTGAACCCAGCAAAGTACTGTCACTGTTTATTTTATGACTTAATCCTGCCCCCTACTCTTTAGCCACGCCCCCTTTCAGAACTAATTAACGTTTTTTTTAGACACTTGTGGGAGGCTTCCCTGCACTCATCAGACTTCCTGATTCATTGGTGTGTGTTATCCACGCCCCTTACACTTAAGCCCTGCCCCTTTCATAACTCATGAACTGTTTGTTAAACATACTTGTGGAAGGCATCATTGTACTCAGCAGAGTTACTGTTTCATTGTGCCTGGCCGCGTCGACCGGCGTCCCACCAGTACCCCGAACACACTTTAAGGTGTGATGGCCCGTTCATCGCTTGCAGCTTTAATCAGTATTGCCTTTGTCTTTGTCTTTGCTATTGTGTTTGTCCTTGTCCTTGTCTTTGTCTTTGCTGTTCATAGTATTTGAGCACAGAGGGACCTCACAGCAGACTTCCCATGCTACATCCTCACTGCCTCTATATGAATGCTGTATATCAACCCACTCAAACATTGACCATGACATTGTGGTTTTCCAGACATTAAGCACACTGCCAGCTGCTGTATTTACATCCCATTCAGACATGTCTTGGGTTTGCGGCCAATGTTCTACTTATCGATTCACCAGAGAACAGCGAGCTGTTCTGTAGGAAGCCACTTCAGCAGAGGAAGAATCTTTCTGACTGGTGGCTGTGGCTCAAGAGGTAGAGCTGTGGTTCGATCTCCGGCTCCTCCGGTCCGCATGTCGAAGTGTACTTTGGCAAGATACTGAACCCCAAATTGCTCCCGAAGGCTGTGCCATCAAGTTTCAAGTTTCAAGTTTAGTTTCAAGTTTTGTCATATGCATATAAAAAAAAGTGTGTGAATGAGTATTTAGATTAGATCCTGATGGGCAGGTTGACACCTTGCATGGCAGCCTCTCCCATCGGTGTATGAATGTGTGTGTGTGAATGGGTGAATGCTGACATGTAGTGTAAAGTGGTCGGGAGACTAGAAAGGCTCCATATGAATGCAAGTCCATTTACAATCCATTTACCAAGTCCAAATAAAAGATAATATTTCTAATAGTGCTTCCCGGGGAATATAATTATGTGTTTACTTTAAGGAAAAGGGCCTCGCTACATGCAGTTCAAAACAAATTGTGACAAATTACTGACATCATTGCAATGACTTGATTTCATGTTCAAAACAGGACAAATACAGAGAGGGCATTTCTTTGACTGTGTGATTACATGTTGCAAACAGAGTTGAGTGGCAGAGTGATTTCCTTTTCTATGTTATTTGGCACAACTAGATGCATCAAACATGGATACGAAGGTAGAGCACAGTCGGAATGACATAAATGGGTAGTGTGCATAAAAGCATGATCAAATCAGCAAGTTTATATGGTAAAAATCTGTTGAAATATCGACTTATCAAGCAAATACAGTTGTCGTCATTATTATCAATATAAAGCTTCCATGTGCAAATTGGAAAACAGTGTTGCACACTGCTACCCATCTGTGACTATGGGTTGAAAGCAACACATAACTGCACCAATTTTCCTCAGAATTGGGCCCCTTTCAGGTAACTTCAGAAAGGTTACCTGACATGAGAAGCTATGAGATACCTGAACACTTTGCTGTTTACATTCCTCCTGATACAAATTTAAAAAAAATGCACTACTGTTTTTGTTTTGCTTTTCTTATGTACCTTAAAGGGACTACAACTGCATTTCGTAGTGCAACCCTGTGTTGTACAATGACAATAAATTAACCTTGAACCTTGAGATGTCATACCAAAAATTCTGAAAACCTTGGAACCTAATAGCTAGATTACCATGAAGTGTACTGTGGATATTCATGGTCCCAAAAAGTTAGGGAATTTAAAGAATTTGGTGACCCCTGACCTTTCCTCTAGCACCACCATTGCACCAGAATTACCTCACAAAATATCAAAATCCAATTGCCTCAGTATCATGAAATATACAAGCAGTATCAACTTTATGTTCTATAGTTGATGCAGCTTTTCCATTATGTCATACTTCATGACCTTTCCTCAAGCGCCACCCTCAACACAAACCACATTTTTGTCCCAATTGTGGTAATGTGTGTTAAAATGTTACAGGCTAATGCATAAAAAAGTCTTTGCAAAGGCTGAAAACAAATGGTGCAAATTAAGGTGAAGATGTGTTCATGCAACTTAAAGATGATTCAACTTGAGTGCTAATTCATTAATGCAAATAGAAAGAAAAGGAAAGCGGTCTAACAGAAAGTACATTCAGAGAACACATGGTCTGCGTGTGCAGAGTGTGCTACCTACACTTAACCTGTACAGTTATGTTGACGACTAAATGTGGATTGCAAAAAACTCTCCAGTGGTCAATCATGTAATAACCTGAGGCAAA
The DNA here is from genome assembly GCA_916701655.1 of Sebastiscus albofasciatus. Lineage (NCBI taxonomy): Eukaryota > Metazoa > Chordata > Actinopteri > Perciformes > Sebastidae > Sebastiscus > Sebastiscus albofasciatus. Next base: position 10,589 of record CAKAOI010029902.1, on the reverse strand, counting down.
ACTTTTTTTTTGCGTCCTATCCAAACAAGTTCTCTAGTGAGTATGTTGGTAAACAGTTATACATCAAGCAGACATACAGCAGCTGTCACTTTAAATGGTGTTTGTGTCCACTAGATGAATGTAAGTCCAATATTCTATTGCTTTTAGCTCTGTGTTTGGTCTCCACCAACTCTTGAGGGCACTATCTGTCTCTTTAGCTTCCAATTATTCCATTATGTTTACCAACTAGTCTCAAACTGTGTGTGTCTGCTGTTTGCTGCTGAGCAGGGCTTATCAGATCTTTTTCAGATCTTTCTGCACCAGGCAGCAGCAGAAAACTGTTGAGAGCAGAGAGACTGAGCCAAAACAGTAAAGTTGTGGCCTGTAAAACCGAAACAAGGAGAAGCTCTAAAGCTCTGTGGAACTGAAGTGAACTGCAGAGTTGCTGATCATTCTCCGTGTGTTTGATACTATGAGTGACACCTTTCATATCACATATTACACATTAAAAATGTTGATTATAGCCGCTCTAAGAATTGTAAAAATTGTGAGTATGCAGTGTTGTGTAAGTTCACACTTCACGAGAGCTAGCTCAAAGTTGAGTTCATACAGATTAAAATTAAATAGTTGAGGTTTATTCCGTCTTTTAATTTAAATTTGTTTTTATAACTGGTTAAATGCTATGGTGTTTAAATAGTCTCAAACCCATGCACATAAAAACCAGGCATTTGCATGTGATACAAGTACACAGAGTAGTATCTGCAAGTGGGAAAGCATCCTCAAGAGCATTCAAATGCAGTCCCGCGAGCACAAGGCTGTGCCTGTGATGAGCATGAGCTCAACCTTCTCTGCGCGCTCGCAACTGCTCAACTCTAACTCGTCGAGTTGACTTTTGAGACTTCGGAGGCAAGGATGGAATAGACGGTGGCTAATGTCTCTGCTCCTTTGATTGCACTAGCGTGCCGTTGTAAAACACAGTGGGCCCTATCTTAAACAAAGCAAAGCGGCATATAGCGCAGCTGTCATTGCGCCCGGCGCCCACGTTGTGTACAGTAAGTAGCAAATGTACATGGGCGCCAAGATCTTAGAATGAGGTGTGGTCAGGCGTATTGCATAAGTTGAGGAATATCAAGCACCACCCACCAGCCAGCACGCTTAATAGGAACGCTATCTCTCTCTGAAATGACCTGTGATTGGCCAAATTCTCCCGTCACGGGTGATTTTTTAAAGCCAGAAAACAGAGCAATGATGAGGTGAAGAAGTCTAGTTTTCTCTCAGAACTTTAAAGGTTATTAAGACATTTTTGCCCAATGATGCCAAAAATGTTCTGCCTACTTCAGCTTTAAAAGTCCCATATTATAAAAAGTGAGATTGTCATGTCTGTTATAGTATAAAGCAGGTTTAAGTGCTGTATAAATACTGTGAAACTATTAAAACGTTCAATATACAGAGAAATATGCATAACCCATATTCAGAATTTGTGCATTTGAAACAAGCCGTTAGGATTTTTGTCCATTTGTGATGTCATAAATATACAATATTTAGACCATTACATGGTTTTAAACATAAACATTCTTACTGTGTCCCAGTTTATTTCATGTTGCAGTGGATGTAAATGACATCAGCTGACAGGAAGTAAACATGGACCTAAACTGTTCCCTAGCAATGCAATTCCGTTGCAATTCCGTTGAAATTCCGTTGAAATAAGCTAAAACGGAGCGTTTCAGACAGAGGATAAATACAAGCATATTCAGGCAGACAGTATGAGGAAAATAAAGTGGTTTTTTTATGACAACATGTAAACATGTTCTAGTAGAAACACAAAATACAAGTATGAACCTGACAATGCATGATATAGGACCTTTAAGAGACTAAATACAACCCCTTTGCCCCCTTGTACCGGACTTTATGACCAGATTATGCGCCACTTAACTAGCAAAAGTGGAGTTGGACACACCCTAAATGCACTTGCGCCTTGCACTTTAGACCATGCGCCATAGATCATTTAAATAGGGCCCATTGTGATCACGTTCACATTAGTTGCAAACATCAGTTCATCTTTCACCAAAAACATGAGCACGGTCTTTTAGCAAGTTCATGCACAACACTGTCAGCATGTTGTTCCATCGAAGACTTTAGAGCATTGTGGGGTGTACTGTCCACTGCCTCCCCTAGGTGCTGCTAGCATGGCTTTAGTCATATTCATTTTACTGGACCCAAGGGTGCTTTCATCCAGAGCTCCTTTTACTCTATGACGCAGATACTGTATGTCAGACTTACACTGTACAAATTTGAGCATCTGGAGCTTGTGAAACTCATCCAAGCAGCCCTGATGATATATTATCCTCTTGTGTGTGTGTGTGTGTGTGTGTGTGTGTGTGTGTGTGTGTGTGTGTACACTTGAAAGGATAAATTCAATTTGCGGTGGAACAACTAATAACAGCGATCATCTTTCTCTGATGCTGGTTTGCATTTCTCACCACTGGCTGCAGAAAGATGATGACACAGTTGCAGCAAACAGCAAATCGTGTTTGCATTCAGAAACAGTTTTGTCAGTCAACAGAGAGAAACACGAGAGCAGGAACGCACACGCTCACACACTCCAAATCGATTGGAACAGATTGTGATGAGACCAGCATATTAAAATGATAATCAAGGTCTCTCCATTTCCACGTCTCTCTGTTTCCTCTTCCCATTCTTTCATGTACTGCCACAATACATCCAGTGTAATGACAGGCAATATAAGCTTCACTGTAGTGGTGCAGGTACATGTGACAGTGTAATTCAATAGAATACTTTTTTTATGCAGTCCTCTGTTTCAATTACAAAGAGAAGTGCTCATCTTCCCCTCTGTTCTCTTTGGTCTCTTCAGTTCCTCCGTACATCGTGAAGCTGAAGGAGCCAGAACGCCGCCATGACACATGCATAGAGTTCACCGTTCGAGGATCGCCCCACCCGACCTTACGATGGTTCCACGAAGAGGAGGTGTGTTTGATTCATCTGTCAGTGTGACTGCTAAATCGTAATCTGGTCAATCTTTTCTATAATGTATGTTCTAGACGATGCTTTGTTATTTCATGGTTGCTCTTTGAATGAAATTCCATCCATGGAGAAACAAAACCATGTATCAGATATCAAGATGGAACCACACTTTGGGGTTTAAAGGTCCCATATCGTGCTCATTTTCAGGTTCCTACTTGTATTTTGTGTTTCTAATAGACCATGTTTTTTCTTCGTACTGTCTGCCTGAATATACAGTACCTGTATTCACCCTCTGTATGAAACGCTCCGTTTTCGTACATTTCAATGGAATTGCAACGAAATTGCGTTGCTAGGCAACAGTTTGGGTCCATGTTTACTTCCTGTCAGCTGATGTCATTCACATACACTGCAACCGGAAATAAACGGCTTGTTTCAAACGCACAATTTCTGAATACGGGCTGTGTGTATTTCTCCGTATTGAGCGTATTGAGCGTTTTGATAGTTTAGCAGTATTTATAAAGCACTTAAACCTGCTTTATAATACAAAAGACATGAAAATCTCACTTTTTACAATATGGGACCTTTAAATGAATCTATCAAACAGTACATTCATATAAAAGGCAGAGTATCACTGATTGCTCATCATGTTTTGATGACATTTTGTGTGGAAAATAATGTGCAAAATAACCGGTAACATTAGCTGTCAAATAAATGAGTAATAGTTTGTCTCTGAAACAAAGTGGATTAGAACTGTAAAGTGGCAGAAATTATAAATACTCAAGTAAAGCACAAGTATCTCAGAACTGTTTCTTTTCAGGTTACAAGTTGAACATTGAGGATTTTGCATCAAGAAAGGGGGGTGGGGTGGCTTTCAAAGGACTGACAGAAAAAAAGTTTTGGACCCACTGGTTGAAGATGATATGCTGATGATATATTAATGTTAACTGTGATTGCTCTGTTGTTCTGATACTGATACCAGTATGGGAAATACACTGATCCTATATCACCTCATCATATCATTTATGAGCTCATTTATGCTACAGCAACAACACGTGTCACCTGATCCGTACATCCTGCCCGATCGACTGAGCATCTGCAACTCTCAACAGAGATGGAAAAGAAGCGGGATGGCTCACTCCTTAGCTACTTCCATCATCAGCTCTGGGAAAAAAAAAACGATTGCTGAGTCTCGAATCGATGATGGAAGTAGTGAAGGAGTGAGCCATCCCGCTTCTTTCTCATCTTTGTTGACAAATACACATGTTCAGTACCAATCGGGCAGGTGCTAGCGGAGAGTGTAACGTTAGCCAGAGCAGTAAAGCGGCAACGTGTGCCACATGCAAGACTTTACTTCCGAAATTTAGTTTAGTTTCCATACAGGGTTAGTAGTATACAGCTGCTAATAATAATAATAACTAGAATTCCAATCGGAGAGAGCAGACCTCCACCAACGCGCCATCAACGCGCCATTAGTTACACTGCACATGTGTTATACCCTGTGGTCTTAATGCTCAGGCTGATCGGAATTAAAAAAACTTAAAAAAAATCCTGAATCCGGATCATGATCCAGATCGCCACCAAAATCGAATGGATTGTTCATTGTGCCACACCCCACCCCTCCAAAAAGGTTTCATTAAAATCCATCGTGGACTTTTGGAGTAATTCTGCTAACAGACAAACAAACAAACCAACGCCGGTGAAAAGATAACCTTCTTCCTAGGCCTTCGGCCTTGGCAGAGGTAATAATAATGTATATACTTTTGTTGTTAAGGCACTGGTATCGGATTGGTACCCGATATCAGCCCATGTGCAAGTTCAGGTATCAGAATCGGTATTGAAAATGTTATTGGAAGATCTCTACTCTGAACAGGCCTGAACACGTTTTTTTGGTATATGACATTAGATATGAGTGTTTGCTCAGGGCTTCATGACATGTTGTCACTGTTAATTTGTTCTGTCACTCCCCTCTCAGGAAATATCCCACACTGACTATGTGCGTCCTGACATGGATATTTATCAGGACTACATAGAGGGCTGCCTGAACTTTAAGAACCCAACACACCACAACAACGGCAACTACACTTTGGAGGCCAGCAACTACCTGGGTGTGGCCACCAGTACTGTGTACGGACACTTCCTGGACAGTCCCATTGGTGGTAAGTTGGGACCTGTTGAGTTTGTGTCATATCTACTACTATTATAATATGTAATATAGAAAATGAAATCAGCAACAGAGAATTATCTGCACTGATTAATTTCAACCAAAACCATCGAAACAAAATCATATCAGTCCTTTTGTGATTACTACTCTTAACATACTAACATACCATGGCAGAAGACACCTGTACATTATGGGTTTGTGTTTGACCTGCATATGGTTGGCTGTAAAACATGAACTCACAGTAGTGAAACAGCCATGTTGCAGTCTGGACGCTGGCGTTTGCTTTCCTGTTATCTGTATTAGGCTTACACGCAGCTGCCAATAAAAGTACCAACCTCTTTCATATTTCACTCTGTTAGAACACGTATCCATGAAGCATTTCACTCACATGTCAAAGAGAAGATAAATGTGATCATACATTTCTTCCCCACCTCATTTTGACCCAATTCGGGGTTGCCAGCTGTCTCCACAAATACACAATTGATTGAGTAAACCTTTGTGCAGCTGAGATGTGTCACATGATTTGGGCGCAGCTCTGATGTCGGACTCTGGCTGACTGTTTTTGTGTCAAAATATAGATTTCTTCAGTCAGTAGCAATGTAATAAGCGGGATAATGTACAGCTAGTGGGTAATTGTTGTGAAAAAATCCCGTCGGGAATTCTTTCACAACAATGACCGGCTCGCTGTACATTATCCCTTACTTGTCATTGAATGTAACCTGGAGTGTTGTTGAACCATCGAATATCGCAACCTGTTCTCACTCTCATCTAATCAAATACTAATGCTCAGTCAGTGTCCCTTGCCGTCTGATACAAACACACCAAGACACCCTTTAGAGTCTGTATGAGATGAGCCGGGCTTTCTACTAACTCCAATGTAAACCCATCTGCGTCATTATTAGACAGTCAGAGCAACTGTTGTAGTATAAGGAGATAGAAAGTCTGCGTAGGGCGGATGGTAGGGGAGGCTGGAACGGTATAAAACGCTGTATCGTGACAGTAGTACATTAAATAGGTAACCTGAAAAAAATCATGTTCCTCTGTGTCCTCCAGTGCTCCTAACGGCATCTGCAAGATTTCACAGACTGGAGGAAAACAAGCAGTAAGAGCTGATCTGAGGTCTAATGTCTATCAGAGCCAACTGTCAATCACTCGCGAACTCTGACCAAACGGTCAAACTAGGCAGCGCTGATCAAATATGAATCAATATTATGTCACGTTGTAGTGCACGGTTTAGCTGTAAGATGAGAAAGTTTGTGACGCTGCCGCCATTGTGAAATCTGGTGAAGGAACGCCAAGTTCTGGTCACATGACCGGAGCACAGCCAATAGGAACGCATTCACAATGAAATGACCTGTGATTGGTCAAAGTCTCCCGTCACGGGCTAGATGTTCTAAAGCCTGAAAACAGAGCCATGAGGAGGAGCAGAAGTCTAGTTTTCTCTCAGAACACTTGAATTACAATATGCTGAAAGGTTATTATGGAATTGTTACCCAATGATGCCAAAAATATACTGCCTACTGCAGCTTTAACTTAAGGCCAGTTATGTAACAAGCGTAGTTATTTTACATAACCAACATAGCCTACTTACTGTATTTTAACCCGAACCACGACCTTTTCTTAAACCTAACCAAGTACTTTTGTCGCCTAAACCTAAGCACATCGTTTTGTAGCGCAAGTGAACCTAAGTTGGAAGTTTACTTTGAAAAGACACTGTATGCATGTAACGAGCGGAAACTGTACATTTCCTGAGAACACGGAATTTCATTTTGAAGAGACACACGCATGTAACAAGCAGAAACTGACACACCGTCCATTCTGTCTGGCAAATAGGGTTTGTCCAATGGAATGCTGAGGCTTGGTTCAGCCCTCAGGTCGACGGAATGTGACAGCCATCTCCCCGTGGGATGTCAGCCTCTTGTATTGCATGATGTGGTGAAATAAAGCTTATATTTAGTCTAGGTGTCATTTACACTGTGATGTAGAGAGTGAAGCTATGTTTAGACGAGAGGTGATGATCTTGTTAACGGTGTTATTTCTGGTGTTTTGCTCTTTTCACGCTTTACACCCATCATATGTTTCTAATCTTACATTTGCTCTTCATAAGCTATTCTCATTTCTCGTTGTCCTCTCCTCACGTATACTCAAACAAATATGAACTATACTTTACCTTGTCTGTACAGTGTGTCTTACTGCATGTTCTCCACTTCTCTTTCTCCTTCCACAGTTGCAGAAGACTATGATTACGGTAAGTGTTTTTACATGAATCTCATTAGAGTATTATGGTTCAGATTCTCAGAGTTGTCAAGAAGGAGTCAGCTCTTCATCGTGACATCCTTTACATACAGTATGTATACACGTCCAAAACTGACGCTAGAGGGGGAACCTAGAGCGTCAGAGTTTGGAGTGTATAGGGCCACTGACCGAGTGTCTGTATTTGACCTGTGAAATTGAATTCAATCCAATACAGCAGCTCAGCCATACATTCTAAGAACAGCATTGCAAACCTCAATAACAAACATGTAGTTGAATTAATACTTCTCTGACTGAACATTATTATCTCAATAAGGGAAACACTTTGTGGCTGAGCTGCTGTATTGGATTTTTACATGTGGACCTAATAAAGTGACCACTAAGACTATAATAATGTTTATATTCTAAAACGTACAATTCCGCATAATGAATAGTTTTTGTACATTATACTGATAAAAAATAAATGTATGTTTTGGATGACTTTGAATGCAACATATTTACTTGTAATTGAATATTTTTCACTGGAAACTAAACACTAAAGACCATAGAGTTGAATCACACTCCTTTGACTAGAACACAACTTATGCGTCTGAGTAAATATGTTTTACTGTTGAACAATACACTTAATTGTTATGAATTAGTTAACAGGTCTATAATTTCCAGAAATGTCCTAGAAAAACACAACATAACAATAACAAACATTGCATAACAAATAGCAATATAACCATATAATTGCATGACTTTGATCTCTAAGGTATGTCATGTCTTTCCCCTCCGAGTGTCTGCAGCTTGTTGTTCATTATTGATTCGAGTAGCTCTGTAGTTCATTGTTTTAGGACTTCTCTCCCTGCAGAAGCCTGCCGCTTCTGTAGTAAACTGTTGTGATTTTTCAACCCAGTTTGCATCTTTCCCCTTGTAGTCCCGACCGAAGAGTCTCCCAAGCCTGACGAAGATACTTTCGGGGTGAGTGACTGTAATTAAACATGTTGAGTGTTTGGCTGATATTTTTGGTTGTGTTTCTTCCACTGGCCCTGATCACACACCTAGAGAAACAAACAGCTCCTTATCACAGCTATGGCTTGGGAAAATATCTAAAGTAAATTTTCTGACCAATAGTGTGATTTAAATTGCTTATCATTTCTATAAATTACCTCAAAGCCTGTATCGGTGCTCTCCATTTTATTAAAAAATCTGATAAAATGATGAAGAAAGAAATAAAAACTATAATTTCAGCTTCTAAAATGTGAATATTTTCTGGTTTCTTTACTCCTCTATGACAGTAAACTGAATATCTTTGGGTTGTGGACAAAACAAGACATTTGAGGACGTCATGTCGGGCTTTTGGGAAACACTGATCATCATTTTCCACCGTTTTCTGACATTTTATAGACCAAACAACTAATCGGTTAATCGTGAAAATAATCGACAGATTATCGATGATGAAAATAATCGTTAGTTTCAGCCCTAGTTTGAGGTAAGGTTGATCCTAAATAGTCGACTATTCAACAATTCAATCTAAGGAGGCGGATGTGACTGCCGATCTCAAAGTCAAATTGTCTCAGAGCGTGGAAAAATGTGGATATGAAACAAAGGATCATTCTATTCGGGCATAAAGGTATTGTGATGTTTAATTTTGGTTTCACATGATCAGGGGTGAAAGTCCTGTGTTTGTTTGACCCATCCATCCACCCGACCTTCTCCCTAAGCAGACTTTGTAATAATTACTACGGCCACTAGAGGTTGCCGTCATCTTCCTCTATCCGTATCAACCATGTGAATAGATGATAATGGCCTTCTGAACCTACTAGTAGGTGCAACAGGCCCCTTCTGATAACCTTTGATGATGGCCATTCTATCAGCTGATACCATTCGAAGCGGGTGCCAGTGAGATGTCTGGTATGTCTAGAAAAAAAGTATTTTGTTTCTATTACGATTAGTGAAGTTTGTTCTCAGATACATACACCAGTGATGGTTGTCATTTTAGCCAACAAAATTAGAAGTTGCAAACCTAATTTCCTTATAGCTTGTTACGGCATTTTAAAATTGCACTCGAATCATACATTTTAAAAACACAATATTCGTACAGCTCTGATTATAACCCTCACTCTGTATGTGTGTGTGTGTGTGTGTGTGTGTGTTTTTCTCACCATTCTACACTGTGAGATATACAATTATTTGTATTCCTTTTCCTCACTTGCTCTGTAGTTGCAAGTCGTTAGTAGTGCTTATTGTCTCTACAGACATCTGACAGCAGCAACTGTCGATCCATCTTTATGTAAACTCATAAAGGCCATTATATTAAAGTACCAGTGATGTGCAAAGGAAGACATTGGATAAAAAAATCAGATAATTTAACTCAAGAAGTTTTGTGTTGAGAGTGGACGGTGCTTTTTTAATCCAGCCTCTCCTTCTCCTCCATTCACTCGCAGCAATTTGCTGCTATGTGCTGAAATCCCTGGTGGCTGGTGAGCCTGGGAGTTGGCTGCAAATGTAACGGAGTTCATCTTTTTTCCTGTGATTGACTGGGAAAAGATAACTGTTGAAGCTGAGGCTTTGAAGGAGCGTAGTGGGTTAGTGTATGTGTGTGGGGGGGCTATTTTTCTTTTACATACATCTGTGTTTGCATCTGTGTTCAGAAAAAAAATATGAATACCTGTATGTACAGTGCCTGAATTGGACCAAAAAGGTGCCAGTAACCAGTTGCATGACATGATCCTCATATGTGTCTTGGATATATTTATATCCTGGTACTATCCAACTTGAATTTCATTACATACATTAGGCCTACACACAACTCCGGAGGTGACAGTATGCAATAAGAAGTAAGGGAACTCGTGGACAACAATTGTATTGTATTACACTTACAGAGATTGTCAAATCTCAAAGTCCTGCTAGCAACCCTCTAGAAGCTGCAATGTTTCATTCCACCTAATAATTATAACATTGGACAGAGCTAACAGCATACTCAGGACTCTCACCAGTAGTGAGGCTTCGAAACGTAAAATTGGTCCAAATGGTGGTGCTAGAGGAAAGCATGGTCATGGAGTAATTAAATCAGAAACATTCATTTCCTTATGAATGTGGAAGAAGAAGAAGAAGTACTCAATCAGTATTTAATCCCTCTTAGGGAATGTCCTCAGCAAGGACTTCAGCAGGCCTTAAAAAGGAACAACAGATATATATATATATATATATATATATATATATATATGGC
>CAKAOI010029901.1:0-23132 GCA_916701655.1 Sebastiscus albofasciatus | reverse complement strand
TATATATATATATTCTGCAGAGTGGGACTGATATGTGCTAACAAGCCCAGGTGAATATGGCTAGCCTCACCTCCTAATGCGCTAATAAATGCAGTGGTTTGACAAACCGATGTCTATGTTAATATATGCGCCTTCACCTCCCTGTCACAGGGTGAGGCAGTGAGGGCAGGTAAACAACACACTGCAGCTGCAGGGTTGATGGGTACAGCCTAGTGCTTGTTTGAATGTGTGTGTATGTGTTTCACATCCTGACACCCTACTCTTCTGAACTCTGACTTGACAAGGAGCAGATGCCCCTGAATCAATTTCTTAGTGTTGAATTAGCGAACAGATGTTAAGTGATAGCCTATCCACGTAAATGTCATACACTAATGAAATGCTGCAGCAAATCTTGTTTTATTAACATGAAATGAAAAGGCAAATATCTCACAAAAATATCTATTCAACTATGTTTTAACATGACTTTTATGGAAAAAAAAGAAAAAAAAAGAAACCTAGTATAGTCTGTGGATTTATGTAGTGCCTTAACTTAAATTATAATAGATGATGCATATTGAATTAAGCATTTCCATTGAACCTACCTGCGACTGCATTAAATAAAATGGTTACAATACCAAGTTGTAGCACTAACCTGTCTCGGCTCCGCCGTGAAGGGAAGGCAGCGTTGCAGCCAGCCACAGTGCACACATGCATCTCTTTGAGGTGCACATTCTTGTAGTGCAGTTTCATGCTATAGGAACTCTTGAAGGTCTTCTTACACACGTAGCAGATCTTGGGGTCAGGACTTGAGCATGGGTCTCCCTCTGGTGATTGAGAAGAAGGGAATTTGGGTGGGCTGGCACCGTAGCCCATTGAAGAGATGAAGCTCTCGTGCAGAGCAGCCATGCTTGCAGCAGCAGCAGCCGCCGCCATGCCTCCATTATAGAGGCCATACTGGCCCATGCAGAACATGTCGTAAGTAGGATCGTTGAGTTCTTCCTTGATCCTGATAGGGGGCTGATGAGGGGAGGGTGAGGACTGACCCTTGCCTTCCATTTCCTTTCTCAATTGGGCCTCCTCACTACCCTCATCATCCTGTTCCTTGTCCAGACACCTTCCACCCCTGCTGTGTTTTTGCTGATCCTCCACATCTATCAGCTCGTCACGGTAGAACATCTTGGAATCAGAGGTTTCAGATTCGTTCTCAAAGTCTCTTTCATGGTCCTGGTCCTCAGAGGTGAAGCTGCCCATACAACGTAGCTCACCAGAGCCTTGAAGATCATTTCCACCCCTGCCTTCACTACCGGTCCCTTCCCTGCATTCATCTTCACTCTGTCTCATCATGCCCCTCAGAGCTAGGCCAGGGCTCATCTCGTCCTGGGAAGGGGATTGCTGCCCACTGCCACCACTGTGGTTCCCAGTACCACTGCCGCTGTTGTTGTTACTGTTACAGTTACCATTCATTTTGACATTGTTGTGAAGAAGGGTTGAGTGATGGTGGTGATTATGGTGGATGTCATCGTCATCATCATCTTTGTCGTCGTATTCATCCGCCACATCAATCACTTCTTTCTCAATCTTCACTGGCATGCTCGATTTACGAGGCTTCTTTTTGGGCGTGGGGTCACTGCAGCCAGTGTTGAGGTCGTGATTGGCATTATGTGTATGTAAGCGGTGGGACATGGCTCCTACCTCTGACATGTGAACATTATTGTGGGAGGCCGCTGCTGCAGCAGCAGCCAGGAGATGATGTTGTTGGTCCATCAGGGTGGTAGTGTTGGTGGTTGTGGGTAGGATGGGGCTGGTGGGCAGTGACACTGGAGGACTCACAAGGTCCGCAGGGGACAGTAGTGTGCGGTAGAATGGGGGCACTGGCTGGACAGGCTGCACTGACTTCAAGGAGGGGAACACCAGTGGGCTTTGCAGGGGTGACTGAAGCATAGGGTCTACTGGTGGAGTAGTGAAGCCCAGTGGTGGCCTTCCAGGGCTGGTGAGTGAGAAGCCACAATTTTTGGTGCTTGAGATGACAGGTGTACCAGTGGTTGAACGGATGAGGTCCTTGTCGCGGTTATTGCGCAGCATGGGCATGTGTAACCGTGGATTGGGATTGGCACTGTGGCGGTTGCGGCTGCGTAATGAGCTGAAGACCATATTGCACCCCTCAATGGTGCAACGGTGTTTGATCTTCAAGTGTACAGCGTTATAATGTATCTTTAGTGTACCTTTGTCATAAAAGGTTTTGCCACAAGAATTGCAGCACACACGGCCCTTGCGTGAGGTGGATCCCATGCGGCGCATGCGATGCATCTTGGAGGAAAAGGAAGCATGGCTGATGCTTTTAGACTGCTCGTCCTTTACAAAGTGGTGGTGGACATGGTGGTCACTCAAACTGTTGGATTGCTGAGGTTGATTTTGGGACTGCTGTTGGCCCTGCTGCTGCTGTTGGAGCTGTGTCTGCTGTTGCTGCTGTTGTTGAGCCTGCTGGGTGGAAGGGGTTGGTGAGATGGGCGATGCCCTGTTGTTGGGCTCTGTCTTGGGTTCAATGTTGTTCAGGCCTCCCAGGGCTCCACGACTAGGGCTCTGGCCTGTGCGGAAGGGTGACAGGGATACTTCTGACTCACTGGTGTCCACCGGTTCACCTTGGTTTGGCAGGCTGGGCTCCCGGAGCCGGAGAGAAGACTGCTCCATAGGCAGGCCATTGGGGGGCAGGCCGAGCATGGGGGCAGAGACTGGGTTGATGTATTGGAAGGGCAGGAGGAAGGCTAAGCTGTTGGGGATATTCTCAAAATGGTGAATGCTGGATGGGCTACTGCTTTCCAGATGTGTCATGATCCCCGGGCTTCGGGATCTGTTGTTGCTTTCAATGAATGTCCTAATCCCGGAGTCCGTCTTGGAGGAGGGAACTGTAACTGCCTGACCTTCCTTCTCCTGAATGGCCATCAGCTCCACAATAGACTTGGTCTCACCAAAGCGCAGAAACTGCTGCAGGGTGATGATCTCCTCTTCTCGGGACATGATGGTCCAGCGGTCCAGCACCTTGCCTGCAGCATCCTAGATGCCCCAAAAGAGACAAGAGAGAAGACAAAATGCAAACCATTATTGATTGTGCATAATCAGCGTGGTCAAAGGAGAAGACAGAGCAGGGGTTAGTTTGTAAGGGCGAGCTTTTCTGCACATGAAATTCAGAGGCTCCTGGAGCGACAAGTAACTAACAGAGCTTTGTCGAAAATCATTTATTTTTTCTGGAAATCAGCCCTGCGAATGTGATCATTAATCGCACAGTGACGACAGTAGGCAAGAGTTTAATTGAGTCTCAAGCAAACAAATCAAAAGCACCGAGGTTGGGTGATTAGCAGCTCTCTGCGACTTCCAACATTGTAAGGATGTAAATCTGGGAGACTGACAAAAAACGCTTTGTAAAAGATGTGAACTCTTGCTGGGACTCCCTCTGTACACAAACTGTACCTAGGGATATTTACAAAATGGTGTGAGCAAGAGAAGAAGAATGGCAGAAATAATAGCATAATTAATGCAAACCACTAATCGCGCCTTGGTTGGCAGGCATTTTTCTCAGTGTGTTCTCCATCTCTAAGGCAGTGAAATGCTTGAGGGAGGATGGGACTGCTACACTATGTATCAGGGAATGGCTTTGGACATTCAAAGAGGAAAACTCATGTTTATTTAAGGTTGTGTGTAAGCCTTGACAGTGGCATTGAGCCAGTGTTCCTTTCATTTGGCAGGCTGCATATTTATCATGCTTGTATGTCAGTGAGGTCTAAAGGATGTAGGGTTACCTTAAATTTTAATCATATCAATATGTTAATAAGGTTTGAAGGATGCATTAATTAATAATAGTTAACAACCACGTGATTTAGGACATTGTCAACTACATTTTCTAAACTACTAAATGAAAAAGGGCAGAAATGTGAAATAGCAAACATTAACAATAGATAATTTATAATAACCCTCGGCATTTATAGTTCCTGTATTTTTGTTAATGGTGAGAAGCACCATCCCAAGAGACCAAAACTATTCCGATGGGACCCGGGCGTTATTCCAAATAGAGCACTTTACTTGGCCGGTGTCTTCCGGATATCTGCTATTAATGGCTGAAAAATAAAAATCTTAGACTCCTTACACATTGTCAAACATCAAGAAATAGCAAAGGATTCTGGGAAAAGAATCTTGGCAAATCCTGAGAATTTGGTTTGCGGTTGAGCTACTAAGTTTGAGGCAATGATTGTTTGAGCCAGTGCTTTTGTCCTCTTGTATGAGCCCACATCTCTTCCTGTTTTATAGCAATGATGACGGACCTCTTAACAAAATGATCCTCTTACAGTAACTGCTGCCACTGCTGTTGTTATACAAGACGGTATGATTCGGGTGTTTGTGTGAACAAGATAGATATAGAGGAGAAAGCGAGACAGAGAGACACAGTTCCTGTGGGACCAGGCGCAGTGACATCGGGGGAATAATTCGAGCGATGACAATTAGTCACAGTGAAATGGTAACATTTCATATGTGCTCTAGCTGCTGGCATCTATAAAAGATAAATGGCAACTCTGGTGAGTAAAAAGCTGTAAAAACCAACATCACAAAGCACAAAGGGCCTGTAAGGAGAAAACAGAAGATAAATGTTTAAAGAGCGGCAGCGAAAGAGAGAGAGAGTACGGGAGAGACACAGAGGAAGAAGAGCAGAAAAACAGAGAAAATAAAAGTGTGAGTGGTTTCATATCATGCCCTCAGATATACTGGAGAAATAGATTCTTCTGAGACGAAACATCAATAGTCGCTGGGGTATTTGTTGTTAAATATACATTAAAAAACATTTTACACTTTCATTCTGTGTGCGCTCTGGAGTTTTTGCCTGGAGGTATGACTTTAAATTCTAGCCTGGGCACTATTATTTCATACTGCATGGCCATCTGGGCATTAGTACTTCCATTTGATTTAATTGAAACAAAAAAAATGAAAGCCGATTAGAAAGTGAATCTTTAAATAGTTCCACAACCAGAGCATTTCTTAAGAAATTGTAGTTCTAAGACTTGGAGCAGTTCATATTTTCTAGTGACAAAAAAAGCGTACTATGTGCGTGTTACGCATGTTTCTAAATGCAATGTAATTGTAATATCCTGATGAATAGTGTCTCTGTTTAATAGTAAATAGGAATAGAGAGTACATGCATTTTTGGGATCATTGGTAGGCCACATTTAATTCAATTTAAGCCAGTTTAAGACATCTTAATATCAGTTTCTTAACTGCCCCACTTTGTTGTTTGCTGGTCTAATTGAGATTGAAATAACATTCATAAGAACCACAAGCTCCCAAAATGGAGGTAATTTTAATGCGAGTTCCATTAATAAACGCGAGGGATAAGTTTCAAGCTGTAAGTGAGCTTTTAATGATATTCATTAACTGCAAAGCTTTCCAAGCTTATAGACATCAACAAGATCATTTGACCAAAGTCACTCTCCAAACCCACATGCAGTTATCCAGCCCCGTCTCAATCACTGACTGAACCAAACAGGGTTCAGACATTTATTTCATCCTCTACCAGTCCTACCCTGTGCCTCCACTTCCCCACTCATGGAGTCAAACAAAAGCCAAAACACAGTGACATAGGCCAAACTGCAACCCATTAGTGTTAGGAAGGGCCAGCCAGCTGTCAGAACAGGTCAGCAGTTCTGCTATGCACTGGACCCTGTCTGAGAGGAGGCTATCCAAGCACTCCTCGCTCACTGGTCAATTGAATTTTGGAGGCCAGGCAACAAGCGTTTGGGCCGGGGTCGGGCTTGGAGCACAGAGTCAACACATATTACAAAAAAAGGGTCTAGGAAAGGATGTGAGGGGACAAACGTGATTATGGTCAGTCCATGTGGTAACAACTACAGTTTTTTTTAAATCCCATGAAGCCTTGCAATACATGGCTGTTTCTTAAAAACATGCAGTACCTCATTTATACCAACTATAGTTTGAAAGATATCAATTTATAGTAGCAATGTTAAATTCCGCACATGTTTTTTTAATGCAGATAACCCTCATAAAAATTAATAAACAATCAAAGATGAGAAAGCAACATGCATGTATTATATTAGAATGAGTATAGACAAACACCCTGAAGTCCTTACTACAGTAAGTCTCACAACTCCACTCCCCTGCATTAGCCCTGTGATGCTGTGAGAGAAACAAATATGCCATTAGAAGCACTTTTACAAGTAGGCACTCATCTTCCAATTAGCTTAATGTGGCCCTCTTCCCCCTATATTTTCCAGGCGTGCCCCACCTCTTCTTGTACACTCCCTCCAGTAAAATCTCATTAATCCACCCCTCCCCCATCTCCCCCAGTGCTATGACATATTAGTCTGTCATTATGCATCCCAGAGTCCTTTAAACAATACAGCTAAACCTCTGTTTGCCAGGTTAATGACTATTAGCCAATAATTACAGCAGAGAGACGATGGAGTACCCACTTTATCTGGTGGACAGCCTGCTGCTGTTAGTTTATTTTATCTTCCTGCATCCATGTCTCTCAGAATTAATCTAGCAACGGCTGTATTTATTCATCTCTCTGCCGCTGCGATGAATTCTTAATTCATGGCCGTCTCTAACACCGTGGTACTGGATGTTGTGTAGTGGGTGTGTAGTGGGGTATCCACCTTGCAAATTGCTGACAATGAGGATGAGCAAATGATGGCCTTGTCATGGGCCAGGGCACCACTGTCAGTTAAAACAAATCAGGCAATTATGCAATTAGCACTGTAGGTTATGTGCCGGGCTGTATTAAGAGCCGGGGTGTGCAGCGTTGTTAGGTTGCACGGTGTGCATTAGGGATTAACAGCTTAACATGTATATGCTTTTCACTAATCATCACCTATCATACTCAATGACTGAGTGTATTTAGAAAGCAGTGGAGAGGGATGCCATGCTAGGCACACACTTAAAACAGGGAATATTTTAGCTATTAATACGTCTTATTGACCTGTGCATATATGCAGTAGATCAAGTTGCAGATCTACGACCCTCTTGGGTCATATATAACGTCTCTGATATTTACATTTTCACGTTTAATATATGTACAGTCCGTGTAGGACGACGCTACGCTGGTTACACATTAACATGAGAGCAACTCGACCGATCATAAGACAGTATCACTTGCAATAGGATGGATCAGTTCTCACAATGGCAAAGTGAACCATGGGAACCACATTGATTCACCAATCACCTTTCAGTGAATGCGATCTCCACCAAGCCCTCGAGGGAATCCCCATTGATCCCCAGTCCTGCTTTCAGATCCAGTTCCTTAAAAATACTGCTCTATCCCTGTGTTCGCCACTTCAAGGGAGGTTAAGCAGAAGTTCCTTGTGATCTGAGAAGGTCTTGAACCTTGGTGCTTCCTTTTCCATATTCTGTTTCTCTCCCCACCCCATCTCGGGGCCGTATGAATAATGCAAAGGATCTAGTGGCGAGGGGTGCCATGGGGGATGGGTTCACGCAAAGCCCACTGCCTGGAGCCATCACATCAGAGGGCAACAGCTCCCAAGACACAGGCTGCTCCCCCATTGGCTCCTCAGTGGTGGGTCGGAGGTCATGTGTGAACAACCGGCTCTACTTCTTCCCCTGTGATGGACCACAGGGAAATCAGTAGCTACGTCCAGATGTGGGTGGAGGACATTTGTAAGAATCATAGAGGTTGAAATTTGCACTCTGTGATCATGGTAAATTCCTCCTTTATGCTCCGCACATCAAAAGAATTTGTTGCTTTTGGATGTGACCTTGTGTATCCACCTTAGAGGTTTGATGTTTTCTAAACTGCAGAAACATTGACTTATAGCAAGATGAAAATCTACTGTACAGGATGACACTAATACATAATTTACAAGGCAACACATGTCATCCTATCATCAAAGACAGACAGAGCAGTATCCCTTTGGACCAATCAGTCCCAATCATGTCACCTTATGGTTGCTTATTACAGGGACAGGCATTTCACAAATCACTTAGTGAACTGTACCTTTTTTTTTCTTAATTTGGCCAGAAAAAAACAGCTGGTTTTCAGCTGTCTTCCAATGAATCTGATTGCAAAAAATTACAAATAGCAGCCAAACAAATAAACAGTTTTATTCGTCAATTTTCCCACCCTGTCTCTCTGTGCAAAGAATAGTTTACTGGTGTCTTCTTGTATGTCAGCAGGCAGCCTTGATGTCTTTCTATATGTGGTCTGGTTTTAATAAGTGCCATTTTGCTGTTACTCTTTGGTGGGAAATGAGAGACATCAGATAAAACAGCTCAACATCTTGCCACAGTGTATTGTATTTTACGACTACTCATCCTTTGTGCGCAAGCTTCAATAAATATGTCACATCCAATCTTTTCAATCTTTAATTGTTGAGAGATGACAGCCACTAATTTCAGCATTGATGGAGGTCCAGACAGGACCCTCTACACCAGCTCACATTCCTGATTAAAACTTAAAGTTTGATTCCTATTTCATCATTTAATTAACAGCCATACAAAGGGCATTGTCTTGGTCAATATTATGCTTATATGTCAGAAAGGAGAGCTTCCTGGGTTCGGGTGTAAGTAAATGTGAAGAGGCCATAGGGCTTTTTTCACCGGGCCAGACACACTGATCAACCAACAGGCCGTGGGATACCCTGCCTTCCCCTCTCAACCTCATTTAACTCATGGCTTTGGTTAAAATTTCATGACTGTGTGTTAGTTGTTGCTAAGGGCACACTAATCGACTGGAGTGAGATTTATAGTGCAGTTGCAGACTGCAAGGATAGGGAAGGGGGGTCAGGAGGGTTTATTATAGAGGACTTTACCACAGACGGGTGAGTCACAATTTGGCACATCCCTGGTTCCAGGTGGCCTTTAGTAAACAGTTTCCGTTTCTATTCCCAGTGACTTGTCTTTTTTCATTATCTGTTTTTGTAAACCAACCCGTCATTTTAAGAAAAGGTCTCCTGACCTCTGATTCATCCAAACCCCCTGGCCACCATCACCACCCTTTTTTTTGTTTTAAAGCTGTCCTTCTGCATCTTTAAAAAGTGAAAAGGACAGTCCATTGGCCACCGCCCAGCAGAGGTGCAGATGGAGCGGCACATGGAAGCCATTTCAGGCCCCGGTTCGCTGCAGAGCAAAGTTGGCTGTTCTCTGAGTTCAGAACCTCTGAAGAACCGCCTCGCAGCGCTTACATGTGAGCAACGTCTGGGTCTGCACTGATGTATTGATTCCCTGTCTCTTTTCACAAAGCATACACAATAACGTTGGCTGGCCTCACCCAACTGTGCTAAGGAACCGTAGCCGTGGTCAATGTGTAAAACTCAGCGGACCTAGCACTGAGCTGGAGGGGATGCCTCAGAGAAGAGGGGTGGAGTGATAGAGGCAGTGAGGGAACGCCTGATGGTTCACATTAATTGAGGATGATTCGTGTGATCTGCTGGATCTGTGTCGTGAGCCTGGGAGACAGATGTGGGGGCCGCTGTGCCCCCTCCAGGGCCAATGGAGAGCAGTGAGGCGGCTGAGAAATGGTCTGTCTGTCCAGTGTGTGTGTGTGTGTGTGTGTGTGTGTGTGTGTGTGTGTGTGTGTGTGTGTGTGTGTGTGTGTGTGTGTGTGTGTGTGGAGTTGTGGAGGTGGCTGACAACCTGCTTTTCTTTCCGTCTTATATCACATCTCCTCTGTCTTGATTGCCATTTTGGCAGGAGACATAGCATTAACATATGCTCACAATTTGCTCTTTGGCCACATAGTTACATGTTTGTATTGTGTCTTCATGTATCAATCATTTCTGTTCCTCTTTTGTGTAATACCCGCCCCTTATCACATTATATATGCTTAGGCTAGTAATGGGAGGGAGAACACAGTCTTTGGCAAATAACTACACTTAAAAAAAGTGAAACTTGGAACCTGATAAAAGCATAACCGTGTATTTATTGCTAATGAAAACTTAACATGAGGGTCCCAGCTCATAACACCCAATATGTGACACATTGCCTCTGACTATACTGTATAAAGTCTTAAAGGAGACATATCATGCTCATTTTCAGGTTCATACTTGTATTTTGTGTTTCTACTAGAACATATTTACGTGCTTTAATGTTCAAAAAACACATTATTTTCCTCATACTGTCTGTCTGAATATACCTGTATAGCCCCTCTGTCTGAAACGCTCCGTTTTAGCGCCTGTCTCTTTATGAAAAAGCCCAGTCTGCTCTGATTGGCTTGCGAGAAAAATATGGTGATTTTTCATGAGAAGTCTTCTTTAAATAGTTGTAACCCGAGTTTCAATTTTTCTTTTTTACATTTTTCCTGAATTTTCCTCTATACCTGAACGTAGCATTGATCTCCACACAATCACAGTAATCCACACATCACTCTCGCATCACTGTGTAAAAGGAAATAGATGTGAATGGATAATGGATTGTACCTCCCAAGTCATTTTGTTTTGGTCTGGCTGGGAACAGATAGAGGTGTCTGTAACACGCAGACACACTGCATTAGGGGAGCTTTTCAGTTTTCTCCTGTGCTTTTGCTATAGAGCATGCAGTAGGAAAGAGAATAAGCTAATGGACTCTTTACTTAATGTGATCAGAGCCATTATTGACATGCTGCCAGGAAGATGCAAGACCATTAACTCGAGCCTCTCTCTCTGGTACCTTCCCTCCGCCCCGCTCCTTTCCCCGACAGTATTTCACTGCCAGCCTGACTCACACACTGAGGAAGGGCCACAAGGGGGTCTGGGTGCCCCAAAGGAGTCTGTGTCTGTCATGTTAACTAGGAATCTATGATACAGACTGTTTGGAGAATTGGCAGCAATGTGTTGCTCAGGACTCTGTAATTGTAAATCATTCGTTAGCTGTTATCTCAGAAGTTACAGGAGGATGTTGGTGACTGCTGGACTAGTGCTCCAAATTTTTAATGTCCTGATGGGGCTGTTGGCTCAGCAGCCTACCATACAAATTCAGGATCTTTAAATCAGCCTTTATTACTCGTTTGCAAGCGGTCAGTTCCAATATTCCTGTTTCTTGGTAGTTTAACTTGTCTCATAAAGGAGTGACTACAATTTGACAGAACAATCTAAAAAGAAAGCTGGTGGAACATTTGTTTTTGTGGAAAATTTGTATTTGAAAACATTTTTTTGGTGAGTTTTGTGTAGTGGCATGTACACATTCAAGAGAGAAAATATAAATTAAGCGCTGCCATTTCTGACACCTTAGAAAGACAAAAACAAAATCTAAGGTACAAATAAATGTATAAAGGTACAAAATAAAATGTATTTTGAAAAATTAAAACAAATAATCAACCAAATTAGTTAATTTGTTTTAGCAGGTCACTTTTAATTTCCATAAATTTGCATTTTAATGCACTTTTGAAAAACATTTTAATAAGTATTTTTGCATGATATTAAAAGCTGCAATTCAGGTCAAAAGTAGTTGTAAAAAGTATCATTACTAGCTTTAGTTGTAATCAAATAATAATGCATTTCTTTAATTGTGTTAATGGGCTTTAATTGATTCTTAGTGGTATCATATGGTGAACAAGATTAATAATAATATTGAAAGTGACACACCTAAGGCTGGGCTATTCATCAAAGAAGTGTGCAAGAATAGTAGTTTTATTGTAGTTTTATCACAGTGAAATAGTGCACTGAGAGGGTAAAATGGTCCCAAATTACAAACAGTGCAGTATCCCTGTTTTTAAACTGCCTCGCTGGAATTGTTGCCTGGCATGTAAGTTGGCTCATTCATCTTGGAGGCGGAGGGTGCCAGTGTGGCTGCAGTGTAATTTACACCACCCCAACCTGTGTGCCAGAACGCATCTATCCCTGTGGCCCAGGGGCTCACATCGCCAGCGGCCCAGAGGATGTTCGTGTTTATGTGTGTGTGATAGTGTACGTGTGTGTCTGCGATCATGTGGGTACAACAGGAAGTGGTGCTCGGGTCTCTCGGGGCACCGTTCCAGGTCCCTGGGCCTGTCTACTGTCATAAGTTCCAGAATGGTGATTACTTACTGCAAAAATAAACACCATTACCATCTGGTGCTGCCTCTTTGTACTGTAACTTATACACCAAGAAAAGCTCTAGACCATCAAAACACACAGAATTGAGAACAATAACAGAAAAAAACAAAACAAAATCTGCACTGTAAAATTTGAATCTTTTTTTGTATCCCTCTTCATGTTTGCGCACCTACAGTATAGGCCGCATAACAACTTAGACGAATACCTTTAACTTTGAATGCTTTTAATGAATTCAAAGTATTTTTTTAAAGCATAGTTGGTTTAACAAACAGCTCTTGCTCTATATGAGGGGGCAGATAGTGAAGAACAAAAGGTTTGACGGGACGCATGGTGAGAAAGGTTGGATGATGGGGGTCATTCAAGACCGTTGAGGCCTTGCAGAGCCAGCAGATGTTTGATCCATCCACGGCACATCTGGTCCTCAACACACTCAATCCATTTCACTCGGCTTCTCCTTTTTAGATTTTCATTGTTCCTCACGGTCCACTAAACTCCACATTCCCCCTTGCGGCCCACAAATATTCATTCACAGTCCTTCATACTGCCCACTTAGTCAATTTAACATATAGGCTTTTGTTTTTGCATGTGATTTGTATTGTTTTTTTTACTTGTCCCTTATCAAACATCTGTATTTTATCTCTCCTTCAAATGGATTATAAGTTGTATGTCCAAGCAAGGAACTCCAAACCCAGTGGCACTAGCCAGGGGAATGAAAGCTGTCATTCTCATTGTAGTGGGCCCTGGGAGGGTCATACAGTGCTTAACAGCTTCATTGTTTCTTTTATTGTTGGAAACATAGAGGGGTGTGGACTGCACAGGTTTCTGGATTCTGGAGTGTGACGTGACGAGAGGACTGTCAACTCCCTGTAACTCTCCATGCAGCTTCCTTTAATAAATGTCAACTCTGTGACCCGGCGGCAAATCCCTGGCAGGCTGGGTGGCCGTGTCAGCAGGCCGGCGGGCCGCACAATGTCTGGACTTGGCCTCAGTGACACGGGGGGGGAAGTGGAGCGAACCGCTGTTCTGTTTGTTCAGAGAAGGGATGTAGGGCCACCTGGAGGCTCGGGTCCAGGATCAGCAGACAAAAGCATAACCTGAGTGTGTGTCTATCGGATGTTGGGACAGATCGCATCAGGGCTGTGGCAATATGACGATATATTAGGGCTGTCCCGAATAATAGTTTTTGGACTTCGAAACTCCGTTGAGAAATATTCGACGGTATTCAAAGCTTCAGAACAGCACCGCTGCTGCACCACTGTACACACACGCACCTCTATACACAACAAACAGCGATGTCCGTCTGAGAATAACTAATAATAATTCATGTTGAATATGAATAATTAATAATGTTGTAGGATTATTCCTTATTTCATAGGCTACTTTGGGATTTACACATTATTATTACATATTTATATATGAAATAGAATACTGATTTGGAGGTCGATTTCCATGGTAATGGTCCAAGCTTCGAAGCATTTGGGTCACCCCTACGATACATATGTCAAAACGATATAAAAATATATGTGGTATATATTTTTGTATATCGTTTCTATCGTGATACAGGCTAGAGCTATATTTATTTATTTATTATCTATAATTTCACTGGAAATATATATATATATATATTTACATATATATTATACAAAAAATATACACCATATATATTTTTATATCGTTTTGACAATATGTATCGTATATGTTTTTGTATATCGTTTCTATCGTGATACATTATTATTATTTCTCTATAATTTCACTTAAACTGTTATGTTCATTTTGCACTCAAGTTCTTAAAATGAGAAAATACAAAGAAATAGTACTTTTGATTTATCAAGTATTTAATTCATACAGGAGTAAACAAAAATACTCTTTGCCATGTGGTTATTTCATATAAACTATTTATTTATTGAATTAACAGAAAACATGCTATATTGTATATATATCATTATCGAGATATGAAATTATGTATATTGTGATAGAAGATATTGACCTCATCACCCAGCCCTAGATCGCATGTTTGTGTTTGTGCACGAATGTACAAGTTTGCATAAAAGGTGTATGTGATAATGAAATGCTCGCCTGAATTTGAGTGCAAATTGAAATGTGTTTGTGCTGTAGGCTTGTCCTGATTTAAGCCCATGTGTAATGCAATCTTCCTGTGTTTGGGTCTAGCCTGGTCTGGCAGTGCTGTGCTGTGCAATGCTATTGATCCCTATAGCCTTGTGGTCTGCAGGGTTGCTGTCAGTAAACGCGATGAGCCGGAGCACCTTCCATTCCCCCTCTCTGCCCCGTGTAGCGCTACAAGCTAAACAGCCATCACAGAAACTCAATACGGGCAGACTGGGCCCGAGTCGTCAGCCAGCAGCAGTGCCCTACAACGTCCCGCGAGGCTCCGGCTAAGTCAATTTAGTGTCAGTGTAGCATCTCACCTCGTAGAGCTGTTGCCGGCCTAATATGTCGCGCTAATACGTCTCTCCATATGAATTACAAGGCTGTGAGAGGAACCCAGATGCAATAAGTATGGATTAGCTAATGTCCAGGTTCTGTCTGAGTCTTGTTGGGATGGAGGGGGAAGTCAACGATAGTAATAGCTTCTAACAGGGTGTCTGGCTGTGGCTTGTAGGTGAGATGGGGGCATACAGGCTTCTGGGATTTCTAAGGAGCTCTGGGAAATAAACTTCTCTGCCGCAGAAGAAAAGAGGAAGGGGGTGAGAGAGATAGCATCGAAAGAACGATTAGCGAAGAAGGAAAGAGATGGAAAGAGTGCGATGGGTTGTTAATGCTATTTTTCTGACTATTGATCAACCTGGAGGGCTAGAGGTGTTTGGGTTAGAGGTCTCGAAACCCTTACCATGTCTGCTGTTTGTCCGTGTGTTAATGTTTTAACCCATTGATTTGCATTGCACTTGTATAGTTGCCCTGTGTGTAGGCCAAAGCGCCTGACAGAGGAAGAGTGGGATGTTAGCAGAGCTCGGAAAGAGAAGAGAACAAAAAGGTGGGAGAAGAGGTGAGCGTGTGGTCAAACGGGGGCGTAATTAGGAACCTTGTTACCACTAAACTCTATATATTGATCGGGGATAATTCACACGCAGCATATCTTCCCCTCAGCCAATGTGCCTAGGTGCTTTAATAATTCACGTTGCATTATAACTCTTGTACATTGCTACCCAATACTCATTCACGTCTACATGTTTGTCTGATTTAAAACCACTTTTAAGCAGTTTTTTTTCCTCCTATGTCTAGGTGAACTAGTATTGAAAACACGTTTGATTGATAGTTAATAACTGGGAATGTTGAGAGGGAATGCTGGGAAATGTCTCGTCCCATTCATTATCCTGCCCGCATTGCTTTCTGAAAGGAGCTTAATGTTCGTGTTTATGAAAAATTTGAAAATGAAGTGGATGAAAGCTGTGTTTTTGTAGTTCTGTTTTTCATTCAATAAAATTATTGGAACCTGAATCTAGCTGACATACTGTCTGATTAAAATTGATGTTTTCTGTAGTGCTAGACTTTGGGCTGACTGAAAACCAGTGGAAATGTTGGACATTTCAGATTAATTTGTCGCGATTTGGAACTTATAAAAATAGAAACTGTAGTGTTTTTTTTTTTTGTTTTTTTGCCAGTGTGACCACAAAATGTGTCACATAAGTAGTTGTAAACATTTTTTTCCGACAGACATACACTCATCAAAGAACATATGTTGTTTTTTTTCGTATAAATGACACACATACACACTCATACACACACACACACACACACAGGGGCCATGCTTGCCATTGGCGATCCCTGCAGGCAGATGTGGAGTGTGTGCCAACGGCCTGCTGAGTGAGTAGGCCAGTGTGCCCCTAGCTCAGTGCTGGGCACTACGCTGAGCTGCTTTGATGTGTGTGTGTGTGTGTGTGAGTGTGTGTGAGTGTGTGTGTGTGCTGTAGGGGGAGGTCAGTGAAACAGCAGAGGGACTGTGTAATCCTCTGACATGCCTGTGGAAAAATACAAGGATCCCTCTGACAGTGGCTGAACCAAAGGCTCAGAGGACCAGTTAGTGTGTCCACAGGTTCATGCGTTGTGACTGGACTACAGGCTATGCGGTGATGCAGACACATAAACACACACACCACACAGACAAGTCATGCACTGACACACATCTAGACACAATTAAGACAAATCGCATTGTTCATAGTCAGTCTCCTTGGTAAGGTTTCTGGCTTGGTGACACTAATTCTTAAAAGGCTATGTCACTGGCAAGGCTGCAGTGTAGCCATGTAAGGTGCAGTCCTCAACTAGAATGACAAGCTGCATTGCTTTAGGCCCTGCTCATACACACACACACACACACACACACACACACACACACAGGCCGGTACATTAACACAAACAGTTTGGTTTCGCTGTTGGAATGCATGAGGACAGGCGAAGAGTTTTGGCTCTGCCCTCTCTGTACTTTGCATAATTGCATCTTACATTTCCTTTAGTCTGAAGGGATGTTGAATCCTAAACAGTGATGGGAACCGGGTCTGTTGATCATTAGGTTTTGGCAGAGTAACCTGCTGCCACATGTGAGAGAGAGAGAGGTAGCAACACTAATAATGTGTGTGTATGTCTGTGCATGTGTGTAAATGTCTTCATCTCTACAGTATGTGGCCTCTTGAGAGAGAAAAAAACCAGGGCATTAAGCGTATGAATTAGCCACAGGTCCTAATGTGAGTTCTGTGAAACAATAAGCAACAAAACAATAGTAGACATTTCATCTTCTTATTGTCTAATCGCCCATCAGACTGCCTGCGTTATTTCCCCTCTTAACCCTTGAGATACTCGCTAATGGCCCTCACAATGGAATTATTTACTACCCATGGCAGGGGGGCAAATGGGTCAAATTGTGTGTGTTTGTGAGTGTGTGCACTTGTGCCCCTCGTAGTCAGAGTGAATGAAAGGGGAATGATGGAATCATTGAAGCACGCAGTGACTGAGAGAAGAGGAGAAAGGAGAGGGGGACTGAAGGAGGAGTACGGACTGAGTGGTGCTTGCTAAAGTGAAAAATCATGCCACGGTGGAGAGGGGCCTGGTTTCGTCCACTGGGAGAAGTGACTACATCTATGCTGGCACTCAAGTGCTCTTAAATACTCTCTCTTTCGCTCTCCATCTCCCCCCTCTATCTATACCCCCCCTTCTCTTCGTCCCTCTCTTTCTTTCTTCCCCAGTTCTCCCCAGGTCCAGTCCAGGTACAAATGGCTATTTGCTGTACAACTCCCACAACATGTTTGCGCTTGTCCCTAACAGCATGTAAAACAAAAAAGGAAGAAAATGGGCCCTTTTCTTTTTTCACGCTAGAACACAAAAGCCTCCTGAATGGAGATGTCAAAGTGCTATTAGAAACGTCTGCGCCAGACACAGCGTCTCTGTCAATAGGCTTTAATTCGCCCTGGATCTGGGAACAGTCATTGTGTGAGTCTTTGTGTGTGTGAAGCGATTCAACTTGGCAATCAGTTAATCTGCATCCTCACCACAAGAGGTCAATCCTCATTAAAACATGAAGGAGTTACATGAATTATTTTGTCTGATCCTATTTGAATTTCTCATTAAGAATTGTTACCAAATTGTTTGAAATCTTTTAGCAATAGCCATTATCATGAGTGACTGACAAGGCGGAGAGAAAAACTGAAATGATCAATTCACAGTTTCATCTCCTGTTCAGCCCTAATTGTGTCATGTTGAGACTCTTGATTTAGCGCGGCTAAATCAAGAAGTACGGAGATGAAGGCTGTCTGTGTAAAAGGAATCAGCGGCGCTGCTAACTTGTCACCTGCTGGGGTTAACCCCGCAGTTGCCAACACATTCACAACGTAGATGAAACACAATAGCAGACGAGCCTTTCTCACACCTCCAGTTACAGAAGCCTCTCTGTCAGCTGCGCAGAAAAGTGTGTGTGTGTGTGTGTGTGTGTGTGTGTGTGTGTGTTTGTACAATAGTGCATGCATCGTAGACATATTTCCCCCCTCTAATTAGCACAAGGGAGTCCTGGGGGCAATCAGAGGCGAGGTTAATGAGAAGGGGAAAGAGCGGAAGAGACGAGGTAGGGGTGCGGCAAGTAACGTGCACCATGCTGCACTGGTGCTACAATATAATACACCCGTCTTATCACGCTGTCACCCTGAAGGGGCATCACCCTCGCGGCACCCACATTGATGTTTGGGCCTGTGACATCTCACGTGTGTGTGTGTGCGGCGGTGTGAGAGTTCCTCTCTGTGCACCCTGATGATCCTTTCACCCATCCTTGTCTCGTATTATCTCTCCCTTCACGTCTCTTTCTCTCTGGAAGGCCCAGATGTGACAGCATGTTTCCCATATCAGAGAGAATTGGTACACTGGGAGGAAAAGTGAGAGAGGGAGCGAGACGGAGCTGCCACAGTGGTCTTGGCATCTGTCTGCTCTCAATTGGCGTGCGGCGGTGCTGGTGGGAGAAAAGCAAAGTCTACCAGATGTCATTGCTGAACATTGCTCAGGCAGTGTTAGCGCTGACTCTTACAGTAGGGCAGTATCACCGAGACAATTCATCCTCGCAGAAGGATGGACTTTAATGTGTGATGATTTAGATTTTTACAATGGAAATTTACATTTTTTAAAGGTATCCACTGGATGTATAATTTCTTTGTCAGATTACGGCTAGCTACAGCTCTGTGGTCCTCCACAAACTCCTGCCACACCTGCTCTCCACATGGATGCTGATAGTGGCACATTGAGAGCTGTTTAGAGGGAAGCTCAATTTGTATTATTTTGTATTTTTATGTTTCTATTTATTCATTAGTTTTTTTGTTGTATCTATGCACCATACTTTTAAAAGAAGCATGTTTTACTCCAAATGGACAGTTAAAATGTATGTGTATACTTTTTATTTTACACTTTTTTTTTTTTTTAAAGGATTATTTTTAGTTTTTAGTAGAGACAAAGACAGGAAACATAAGAAGAGGACGAGGGGTACGAGATCCCCGGTCATACTGGGGACGTTATGCCGTGCGCGCCCCAGAAAATAACTGTTTTCTGACATACTTTTTTTCCTAATTATATTATGAAAACATATTATCAGATTAAAGACTTTCTTTTGTGAACTAGTGTTATTAAGAAATGTGTTTTTACAAATCAAGCCTGATGATAATAGTAGTGTCATCCTCTGTTAAGAAGAGTGAAGTAGATTTTAACCTCAAAATTGCAAATCAAATCCTATACTTGGTGAATCATTACACCACAATTGATCTTTGTCTTCAGCCTCTGCCTTGCTAATTTACTGCAGGTAGCCAATTGTCTTTTGTCTTTGTGTGCATCTCTTTCAGTATCATATTCCAGTCTCATGGTCTCTGTCTGTGTCGAGGTGACCTACTGAGTGGGATGTGGGAATGGTGGCTCATGTGGCTGTCACTCCAAACATGATGTGATGGGGCGGGGGGGACAGAGAAAAGAGGTTCCTGCATTATTAAAAAGAGTGCTGCCATTAGAGACATTTATACAGTAGAGTGACCCGATCAAACTATAGCACAGACACGCACACACACTCAGCCTCAACACTGTGGCCTAATAGCCTTGGCCATATTAAACATTTTTCAGGAAGAAACAACAGGAATTATAGTTAATGTTGGTCATTTTTTTTTTTGTTTTTTTTAAAAGCACTATTTTCAGACATGTTCAGGTTTTGCTGGTGATAGTGCATTTATATTTTTGGACTTGTATTACAGTTCCCCTTCATTTCACACTCACTCATCACTGCAAAAATAGGACTTAAGGGTCACGTTCATTCCAAGCAAAACATTGCCTAAAGATTAAAGATATTGGCTTCAGATGTACTTCATATTTTTTTGTCTGTCACTATTTCATGTTGTAAAGCGAACGCGAGTAATTTTCTCCCACGTCTCACAGCGCACAGCTACCTCTTCCCCATTTTAGTCTTCTGGCTTGTTTTTGGATCTCTCACCCGTTAACAATAATGCTCGGGGCGAGCACAGATGTATGAAGTAACAGCTACGCTAAGAGAAGAAAAGATGAGCGGAAAAAAAGATAGAAGATGAGAGAAAGGGAAACAGACGGGTAACGCTGCTCACAAGCATCACTTGTCAATTTACAGCCGTTGCTCCCTGAACCGCACCGTATAAATTTCCAGTGTGACATCCGTTTCTACTGCTTCCAAGCCGACTGAGGCTCCGTCCCACCAGATCTCCTCCCCAGACACATACTTGGAAACCTTAAGTACAGACATTGTGCCAGATGTAGTCTGCCTTTACTTTTATTTATTAATTTTTTCAGGTTTTGAAATGTTGACTTTTTTTCTGTATTGGAATCACTACGGGGGGATGAGAATGGATGGGGTAATGTCTCAGAGGATAGCTGCTTTAGTGTATTTGATGTGGCCGCTGCCATGCACACATGTGAGCACACATTTCCTCATACAGGCACACACGCACAGGAGTGTATGACAGTAAATCATGCGTGTGATGCGTGTGTGTGTGTGAGTGGGTTTGGGATGAAGAGAAGGGCCAAAGAGCACCAGGGGATGTTGAGTATCCAGCGGATAGAGAGACAGAGAAAGAGAGCAGGAGAGAGAAAGAGGAGCTTGGCACTGCTCATCTGTGAGTGATGGCAGTTCTTCAGGGTTGAGACATGGCCTCCCTTTAATCTCTCTATCCTTAGACATGAAAATGGAAGAAAAGGCAGAGAGGAGGGTGGCTGAGTGGACCAAAGCACAAACCTTTGCTGGGTCTTGTGCCAGATTGATTTTTACTTTATATCGCTTTTATTTTAAGGCAGACAATAAAACTCACCTACCTGCTAACACGCACACAGCGGATGGCAAAAGCAGAAATGATGAGTTGTGAATCACAACGGACATGACTTTTCTCTTGACTGGTTTAGTGCCAGCACATGAATTCCTCATTGCTTTTTGAAGCATCGACTTGTAACAAGTATATCTGACCCCTAGCACGTCCATCTTAAAATTACACCCGTATCAAAATAGCTTTAATGACTCTCGTCCTCGAGTCTCTAACTCATATGAAACAAGGTGTAGGCCTCCGAGCCAAGAAAGGAATCTGCAAAGAAAACACGGCCTCGGAGGAGTAAGAGCTGAGGTGCTCGAACTAATACGAGATTGCGTTATGAGTGCAACACCTGTTTCGACTTAAAAAGCAGAGGCCAGTAGCAAGATTAGCGAAACATGCCCATAAAGGGAGAAGGTGGCTGGGCCCACGCTCTGATAACAACACACTCTGTCCTGCGTTTCTTTCAAAGAGCTGAAGGAACTGATGCGGTCATAATGCTGCGGAATTCATTCCACTTCTACACGAAGGCGAACTTCTGTCACTCAGCCAGAGAAAAGCGCCTGAAACGGTCTATTTTTAGCTTTCAAATCTTAATGTGTGTTGAAAAGGGATTGATTTTGTGTAGAATATGAACCTGTAAAAACTTCTTAAAGGGGACCTATGATGCTTTTGTGCTTTTTCCCTTTCCTTTAGTGTGTTATATAGTTTTTTTTGTTGTGCATGTAAAAGTTCTGGAAAGTTGTAAAGCCCAAAGTCCACGCCAAAGGTAGTTCCTCTCACCCACAGAAACACTGCTCCTGAACTGCCTGACACACCTTGCTTGAAGTCCTGCCCTTTCTTCCATAATGTGGTGATATCACAAAGTAACACATTTGCATAACGGCTAGTTTGGCACGCACGCACTCAAACAAAGCTAGTTAGAGCGGAGCTGGAGCGGAGTACGAAGAGTTTGGTTTGATTGACCAATCACAACAGAGTAGGCCAGTTGACCAATACGAGGTCAAACAGAGCATTTCAGACAGAGGTTGAGAAGAGGTGCTGCAGCACGGCTGGTATGAGGAAAAATAAAGCATTTTTTAAACATTAAAGCATGTAAACATGTTCTAGTAGAAACCCTAAATTCAAGTATGCACCTGAAATTGAGCATAATAGGTCCTCTTTAATAAATGGCAAGTTGAGTCATAGATGTCGCTACTGGCAAACTTTCATACCCCTGCCTCAAGGTTTTTAAAGCTTATAAATAAGTAATGAGACTACACCTCACTCAACAGGTAAAACATATATTTTCTACCCTATAATTGCTGTAGCTCTAAAGGTAACACTATGGGAATGTCAGTGAGTAATTACAAAGCTTTGAGACATGTTCAGTGCTCAGACCTGGGAATCTGGGAAATCAATGGGATCCAGAGAAATTCCTTTCCTGAGGGACGCTGGGCGTGCAGCTCGCAGTACTAAGGAGACTTGATCTAGGACTGATCCCAGGAATTTTAGCACGGTAATTAGGTTTGTCAGCTTGGCAAAGTGGGAAAACGCTTTGTACCATGTCACCTCAATGGGCTGGATTTTTGTCAGGGATCAAGACGGAGACAGCATACCCCATACCTAAGCAGCCCTGCACTGCCTGACAAAGGTGTGATCCCATGCTTTAATGTGAGACACTGCAGCTGGCAAAGTCATTGTCGAATTGTCAGCGCCCTTTGGCACATTGTTCGGTGACTTGCTGTGATTACGCTGTCGGATCACTTTTGAGCTGTGATGGCTGGTGGCAAAGACTTTGACAGGAAGTCGGAGAGGAGTTTAACACCTCGGGCTACCAATGGCAGTCTCCCGTTCAGCAGTTAGCAGTGGTTAGTGCTGCAATGTGACGCACGAGACTCTGCTGCTGCTCTGCAACTGGCACTACATAAACACAAACACGACTGCACACACAAACTGTACACACACAGGCACGCGACTGTGGTCTCCCAGTAATAGCTTTGTACCTCTTGGGGCCTTGCGCTGACCGTTCCTGCTCTTATCTTTGTTTATGTGGAGGGTAGATCAGCATGTACGACTGTGTGTGTGAGTGCCTGTGCACAAACCCTTGCAACGAGGTTGTTTAAAGTGCACATGTGAGTAAGAATGCAAGCATGTGTATGTGTGTGCAAGAGTGTGTGTGTGTGTGTGTGTGTGTGTGTGTGTGTGTGTGTGTGTGCGTGCCGGGGAGGTGATAAGGCAGTGCCTGGCACCAAAGCACCAGTTGGCAATGAGCCTTAGATCCTGAAGATGAGAGCGCAAGACTTGGTTGTGTGTGTGAGCGTACACACACACACACACACACACACACACACAT
>CAKAOI010029898.1:0-15800 GCA_916701655.1 Sebastiscus albofasciatus | reverse complement strand
CTGGCAAGAATTCATTCCATGGTTTTACACAATATGGAGGTTATTGCGATAGGCCGAAGATCATTTGGCTTACTTGCGTCTGTCTTTTTTAGCACAGGCCTAATTATTGAGAATTTGCATGATTTTGACACAGTGCATGTGTCTAGGACATATAATTAACTAGGCTTGTTTATGTACAGTATGTATTTATTTAGCCTATTTATCTTCTACTGTTACCTCGATCCTGTGCTTAAATAATGCTACATTTTTATAGAATGACCAAACTATCTTCTTGGCTTTTATTTTGACATGTTTGCCTTCACTTCCTGGTCACATGCCTGCCGTTCTCCGCTCTTCGATTCAAAACGGAAAATGACAGAAAGAAACTTGAAGAAACTAAAATCGGATCGTTTTTTTGATTTGTTTTTTCAATTTTTCGTTTGTAAACAAAAAACAAACAGACCACCACGTGATTTCATTTTCCGTTTTTGGTTTAAAACGAGCCGTTGCTCCTTTGCATCGAAAGGAGCCAGTGGAGGTGGTTCGGGCATCTAGTAAGGATTCCCCCTGGGCGCCTCGGGGAAGACCCAGGACTAGGTGGAGAGATTATATCTCCACTCTGGCCTGGGAACGCCTCGGGATCCCCCAGTCAGAGCTGGTTAATGTGGCCCGGGAAAGGGAAGTTTGGGGTCCCCTGCTGGAGCTTCTGCCCCCGCGACCCGAACCCGGATAAGCGGTTGAAGATGGATGGATGGATGGTTTAAAACGAAAAAACTAAAAACCCACGTGACTTCCGTTCCTCAATTAAAAATGAATAATGATGAAAGGAATTCGCAAAAATGAAAAAACAGCCCAGATTGGATCCGTTTCTCGTCTTTTGATTCAGAAACCAAAAACGAGAAAACGCCCGTTTTTTCGTTTTTGGTTTAAAATGAAAAAATAAAAAAGCGTTTTTTCGTTCTTGAATTCAAAAGGAATAACGGATTATCCAATGATACCCAGACCGACCCATTTAATCATTGTGAGTCATTTTGTGACTTAAAAGGCCTTAAATATAATTAAATGTAAGTCACTTTTAACTCCTTGTCATCATTACACAAGGCACATTGTGATTACATGATCAGATTATCTACGAACCAATATACGTACCTATCTGTGTTTTGTGTTGTATAAGGTTTTGATCTATTTTCCATGAAAACAGATGCAAAATGTCTATTTGAAAAGTGGTGAACCAGGGTCTGTTATTGGAGCAGGAGAGAATCTATATGTTTTATAAATGTCTCTGTTTTCTGTCCAAACTGCTGAATGAACAAAGGGACTTGAAGGGCCAGGAAGAGACGAGAACTGGAGCGCATAAAAATGTCATACTATGGTATCTCATAAAAAACGTCATAGTATAGTATGCCATGAAAAAGTCATATAAAAAGTAATATAAAAACTAATATAAAAAAGTCGTAGTATAAAAAAGTCATAGTATGCCATAAAAAAATTTCATAAAATGTTCATAGTATAGCAATAAAATGTCATAAATAATGTCATAAAATAGTATGCCATATAAATATCAAACATTTTTTATAATATAGTATGCAATGACAAAATGTATGATATAGTATGTCATGAAATAGTCATAGTACCATAATAATACCATCAAAAATGTATTAGTATAGTATGCTCTCAAATTGTTATTAAACATGTCATAGTGTAGTATACCATAAGAAATGTCATAGTATAGTAAGTCATAAAAATGTGTAGTATAGAATGGTATGCCATAGAAATGAGCTAAAAATGTCATAGTATAGCATGCCATAAAAATGACAGCAAATATCAGATTAGTATGCTATAAATAGAGTCATAAGATGTTATAATATAGTATGTCATCAAAATTTATATAGTATAGTATCTCATAAAAATGTCATAAAAAAGTCATAAAAAATATATAGCCTATTATGTCAGAAGAAAATGTCAGAAGAATATAGCATAGTATAGCATAGTAAGTCATGGAAATGTAATAGCACAGTATAACATTAAAAATGAATGAAAATATGATAGTATAATGTGCCATAAAAAGTCATACGAATGTAATAGTATAGAATGCCATAAAATGTGATAAAAATGTCATACTATAATATGCCATAAAAAGTAATACAATTACATAGTATGTTATTTAAGAAAAAATGTATTGTATGCCAAAAAGGCATTAAAAAGTCAGTATAGTATGTCGAAAAAAAGTCATAAAAAAAGTTAGATTATAGCATGTCAATGAAGTGACAATCACAAGGAGAAAATCACAAATGTCATATTAAATCACTCTATTTCCTCATTCACAACATCTCTTACTAAAAGGCAGGAAAAGGGTATCCAATATAGGCTCTATATATACCTACACAAATATACTATGAACTGTGCTTATCTTTGACCTGTTAAAATCTATTATTGCTTGGTACTTTTTCCTCATTCGTCCACCATTCGTACAGTATGTTGAAAAAAAGTCATAAAAAGTTATAGCATAGTATGTTGAAAAATTGGTCATAGCTTATGTGGAAAAAAGTAATGAAAAAGTCACAGTATTGTATGTCAAAAAAGTCATAAAAAGTAATAGTATAGAATGACAAAAAATGGCAAAAAGGTAATAGTATAGTATGTTGAAAAAAGTCTTGAAAAAGCCAGAGTATAGTATGTCAATAAAGTGAAAAAAGTATTATATAGTTTGTTGAAAAAAGTAAAAAAAAGTCATCCTTTAGTATTTTAAAAAGACATTGTATAGTGAGGTAAATAAAACCATAAAAAAAGTCATAGTATAGTATATCAAGAAATTCATTAAAAAAAAGTCATGGTATAGTATGTTGAAAAAATATAAAAAAATCATAGTATAGTGTGTCAAAAAAAGTCATAAAAAATTATAGTATAGTATGTTGAAAAAAGGTAATGGTATAGTATGTCGAAAAAATTCATAAAAAAGTCAGAGTATAGTATGTCAATGTCAAGTGTATGTGTATGTCAAGTGAAAAAAATATTATATAGTTTGTAGAAAAAAGTAAAAAAAAGTCATACTTTAGTTTTTCTAATAAAGTCACGGTATAATTATGTTGAAAAAATCATTAAAATGTCATAGTATAGTATGTTGAATAAATTCACAGCATAGTATTTTGAAAAAAGGTTATAGTATAGTATGGTAAAAAAAAAGAAAATCATAAAAAGTCATTGTACAGTGAGGTAAATAAAGCCATAAAAAAGTCATAGTATAGTATGTTGAAAAAATATAAAAAAATCATAGTATAGTATGTTCAATAAAGTCATAAAAAGTCATCGTATAGTATGTTGAATAGAGTCATAGTATAGTATGTCAAAAAAAGTAATAAAATGTTATAGCATAGTATGTTGAAAAAAAGGTAATGGTATAGTATGCCAAAAAAAGTCATAAAAAGTTATAGCATAATATATTGAAAAAAATCACCATAGTATAGTATGTCAAGAAATTCATAAAAAAGTCATGGTATAGTATGTCAATAAGGTCATAGTATAGTGTGTCGAAAAAGTAAAAAAGTGTCATAGTATAGTATGTTGAATAAAGTCATTAAAAAGTCATCGTATAGTATGTTGAATAGAGTCATAGTATAGTATGTTGAAAAAATAAAAGTCGTAGTATAGTATGTTGAAAACACAAAACAAAGTCATAGTATAGTATGTCGAAAAAAGTCATAAAAAATCCTAGTAGTGTATGTTGAATAAAGACATAGTATAGTTTGTCAAAAAAAGTCATAGGATAGAATGACAAACATGGCAAAATAGTTGTAGTATAGTATGTTGAAAAAAGTCATAAAAAATCATAATGGTGTATGTTGAATAAAGTCATAGTATAGTATGTTGAATAAAGTCATGGAAAGTCAGAGTATAGTATGTCAATTAAGTGAAAAAAATCATAGTATAGTATGTTGTCAAAAAACGTCCTAGTGACTTAGAGGATGTGTGCGATGCAGCTAGCTGGACATCCTTGTCAACCTTCACCAGGTTTCATTGCTTGAACCTGGCTTCTCCCGCTGTCCCCTCATCTGTCCTCGGGGACGCAGTGCATTCTTGAGCTTTTGTCATTTCTTGTTCTTTGTGGGTCCTCTTTCTTTTAACATTCCATTCCAGTGGCGTCGGCCTGGATGTTTTTTTCTAACCATTAACCTGAAGAGACTCACTTTGTTTGCGTACCTTTCAGTTGCTGACAATAAAGTGATTGAAGTCGATCGATTGTGCTGTGCTGCTTTACTAAGATGTGACTGAATCCTCCTCTGTACAGCTTCTTGACCTGTGGGTGGTGCCGACCACGATTGCTCCTGATAGTTACAGGTTCACCTTTATTCATGAAACCGTGTTGAATCGTGCCTTTTGAATAAAGATCTTTCAAATTTGAACCCAGACACCCTCCCAACATACATAACTGTGTATCAGCTGCACAAAAGAAATGTATCAGGCCAGCAGAACACAGTTTTCAGGGTGTTTTACTGATCTGAAATTCAGGCTAAAAGAATGGGTCAGATTTTGACTTAACAGCATGCGAGGGCTAAGTCAGCACTTTTTTAGGCTGATTTGTCTGCTTTTTCCCAACGCATTTTTTGTCATCAGAATTGTGCTCGAATCACATTTTTTCAACAGCCATTGTTTGCTATCAAAATGATATGATAGGTCCAACAATCAACTGAAACTGTCTCTCTCTACAGCCAGTGTTTGGTTTGTCCGTTCTGGGCTACTGTAGAAACATGGCGGCCGGCTCCGTGAAGAGGACCCGCTCCGTATGTAGATATAAACGGCTCATTCTGAGGTAACAAAAACACAAAAAGATTTGATTTCAGGTGATCGCACACTAAAGAAAACGTATTAATATTATATTCCATTCCTGCCAATAGATCTCCCTAAATGCTGCACACCGTTCCTTTAAAACGGCAGAGCTGTTCTCTTACCGGGCATTTTGTGTGAGTGAATTTGTTGTTTTGAGATGTCTTCGGTGACCCAGCACCGAGCTCATGTCTTGGTTGCCCTTCTTCTCACGCTCTTTAAGATGCAGTCAATTGGAGGGGAGGTATTGGGGTTTTCCAGGGTCCATGACTTTTGCCTTGCACGGTTTTGTCCTCAGCGATGAGCCTTGAACTGGTTCACTCGTGCACTCGTTCACATCCTCATTCTTGTCGCCACTTTGTGGTGGCATTTTAAAGACAAATTCACAAAGAGCAAGCATGTCCTTTAAGAATGTTACTGCGATAATCAGTCAAACATTTAGAAATGGACCTCCGAGCTGGTCAGCCAAGAGATCAAGAAAAGAAGTACAGAACCTTAAACTTGTAAAGGCAGGCGTGTGCCACAAACATCCTTAGTTCTCACACTCAGCAGGTGTCTTTGCTAAACATACAATATTACGTCTTCCCATTCAGACCTTCGTCTAGTCCAGGGTTCAGCAACCTGCAGCTCTTTAGCCCCCGTCCAGTGGCTCCCTGTGGCTTTGACAAAAAATGATATAGAAATTAATAATGGTTATTTTTTTAGCATTTTAACTTTCATTAATCGTTGTTGTAGGCCTAAAGTGATTCTTACATTCTCCAACTGCAAAATGCGTAGCCTATACACTAAATAATAGATATATACAGAATATTTATTTATTCAGGGGAGATTCACTGAGAGCAGTGCTCTCTTTCACAGTTACACATTCACACCTGGAACCTGCCCAGTGCAACCACAGTTTGATCTGCTGGCCACTGAGCAACTGGAGCAGTTGGGGTTAAGAGCCTTGCTCAAGGGCACATCAATCACTTTCCCCACCCAGGTTTACCCTGCCGATCCAGGGGATTGAACTGACGACCTTCTGGTTACAAGCTCACTTCTGTAACCTTTAGACCACCACTGCCCATTTCAGTCAACTAAACTGTGTGTCATAGTCTATGTACGTCTACGGCCTGGCACTTATCCTCTAATTATGCCAATCCTCAATAGCGTTGGCTAGTGTTGGCTAGTTTCCTTAGCTACAGCAGGTTTCCATATCCAAAAAAGAGAAAATTCTCGAAGGAAAATGTAGAATTAAATAGTGCGTGGACAGATTTCTTTGCTTTCTGCGGCGAGAAATCAGCAAACAGCAAAAAAAGTAATTGAAAGACATTTCCAGACAAACACACCGGAAGCTCCTGCTGAAAAGAGCTTCCAGCCAAATCTCCTCAAGACGATTCTTCAATGTCCCACCTCTCGTTTGCACCTGGCTCCTCTCTGCATTAGACTTAACAGGCGGTGTTACCTTCATTATGAGGCTCAAATACATTTTGCGGCTCCCGACAGATTTTTGTATTTATTTTTTGGCCAAAAATGGCTCTTTTGATAATAAAGGTTGCTGACCCCACTGGTCTAGTCTGTCTATGTTTACTGGAAACCAAGAGTAGAAGGTTGAATCCCCACAACTTGGATTTAATAACATTCTGCTGTGACATGGCCTTACCCTTCACACAGACATCAAATGACAACACCTGCTTCTTTGTTTGTGGCTTTGGAATACTTTGGATGGCTGCTGAAAGCTCCGGGGATAAGGATTTATCTTGTTCAGTGATCACGCCCCAGACAGGTCACCTGACGTTGCACCAATTGTAATTTGCTCAGACTAACTTGGTGACCATTATCACGTTGTTCATATATTATATGATGCAACAATTTTCTTGTAATATTTTCACAGGCCTCATCTGTTGGTGAGCAGATCATTACTATAAGTAATCTGTCAGGTTGTAATAGAGCACCTCCACCCACCCTCCCTGGAAGACTTAACCCTGTCAGAGATTTTGCAGAGAATATTGCCAGACTTGGTCTTTGGACAAAGCTGTTAATCCATCTCTGATCTTTTTATTGAGAAATATTTGTGTTCTGACTGACAAGGTTTCATACGTGACAGTAATTCCTAATTTCAGGAGTGACTGAAAAAAACCTGGTATTACACCTTCTATAGCCTCTGGCTTTAGTGGATAGTGACATTGGGTATTAGATATTGACCTTTACGTGACAAAGATCATATTGCTTCTAGCCCGGAGAGCTTTAGGAATATCTATCAGCTCTGGTAAATCAATTTACAATTTAACAATGAGTTTGTTGTTTTTCTGCGCAGGAGCTTCTGGTTGCAGGTTTACACCTCTTTTTCAAACAAATATGTCATATGTAGGGCTGTCAATTGATTAAAATACTGAATTGCGATTAATCGCATTATTGTCCATAGTTAATCGCAAATGAATCGCACATTTTTTATCTGTTCAATGTGCCTTAAAGGGAGATTTGTCAATTATTTAATACTCTTATCAACATGGGAGTGAGCAAATATGCTTACTTTATGCAAATGTATGTATATATTTATTATTGGAAATCAATTAATAACAAATATTGTCCAGAAACCCTCACAGGTACTGCACTTAGCATAAAGAATATGCTCAAATCATAACATAATCGTAATCAAACTGCAGCCCAAAAGGCAACAACAGCTGTCAGTGTGTCAGTGTGCTGACTTGACTATGACTTGCCCCCAAACTGCATGTGATTATCATAAAGTGGGCATGTCTGTAAAGGGGGGACTCGTGGGTACCCATAGAACCCATTTACATTCACATATCTTGAGGTCAGAGGTCAAGGGACTCCTTTGAAAATGGCCATGCCAGTTTTTCCTCGCCAAACTTTAGTGTAAGTTTGAAGCTTTGGTTGGTACCATTGTATTCCTTATGCTTTCCAGTTTCATATGATACCAGTACCTTCACTCTAGCTTTAAAACTGAGCCCACTACAACCTAAAAAATCGCAAGTTGTGTTAATGCGTCAAAGAAATTAGTGGCGTTATAACGAATTTGCGTTAACACCTAAACTTTAACAGCCCTAATCATATCACATGGTGTTTGGTACGATTTAAATCTGCTGTTGTAATGAATCAAAGGCTTGCCTGTTTCTTACCAAAACAGATCGAGCCTTTACAGATTGAGATTGAGATATGTGGAGCTCCGTCATGCACTTTGAAAGAGTGGTGTTTGACGTCAACTGATACTAACTCTCCTGCTACACTGCTCCTTTTGCTATACTTGGTACCCATTTTCCTGTAGTCTGATTTGAAATTACCCAGTAATTTAGAAATACGACGTCACGTCAGGCAGATTCTGCCGTACCTGTTACATGTCTACTGTTAACTTTATGATAGGTTGCTACCTGACATTTCCCTTGGATTAACCTTTATGTTATTTATGAATACCTTCCTGTCATTAATGAAAAGGTGTTTTTAAATCCTTAATGGGGTTTTTGGAGAGCTTTTTTTTCCTCTTCAGCACCTAAACTGAATAAAAAAGGAAATAAGAGCTCTGGACAGCTTTCAGCAGCATCTGCCGCTGGGAGAGGGAGGAGGGGGAGAAAAAACTTAGTTTGTTTTGGTTTGTGTGTGTTTCACTTGGAGTGAGAGCACATTCAGTCATCACATAACCAGACACTTTTCTGATTGCTCAATAGGCACGAATCATAAAACACAAATTTTAGATTAAAAAGAAGCGACTTTCACAGCACAACTAGGAATTGATGTCAACAGTTCAATCCTGTCCCCCTTATTTACAGTGTTTTTATTTTTCTAATTTGAATTAATGCATTTACTCATAAACAAATGCAAATGAACCACAATCCTTTAATCCTTTTACAATCCTCAGTATCTTACTGGAGCAGAAACCAACAGCTCTACGATGCATTTATAAAACATCAACATCAAGCAAAAAACAGATCTGAATGGTACGTTTTCAATAAAGATGGTTCAAATTTGAACCCAGAGCACCCTCCCAACATTAAAAACTGCAACAGCTGCACAAAATAAATGTATCAGGCCAGCAGAACAAAGTTTTCAAGGTGTTTTACTGATTTGAAATGCAGGCTAAACGAATGGGTCAGATTTTGACTCTGAACAGCATGTGAGAGCTAAGACAGACTTTTTTTAGGCTGATTTGTCTGCTTTTTCTCGACACATTGTCATCACAATTATGCTCGAATCACAGAACCATTTACTCTGTCTGCTTTTTTTCAACAGTCATTGTTTGCTATCAAATTATGTTAAACTGAAAGAACTGTTCGTTTAACTACCCGATTTGACTGTTATCAGCCCATTAACTAGGTGTTATCAGAAGCACCATAAATGTGGGTCATTAGGGGCCTACTATGCCTACTACGTTGTGAAAGTGAAACTTAAAAGCAACACGTTCTAACATGTTGTAAAACTGAAGGAAATATTACGTTTTGAACACAAACAAAAAGGCTTCTTTAGGTTTAGTCAACAAAACTACAACTTCTTTAGGTTTAGGCAAAAACACTACAACTTCTTTAGGTTTAGGCAAAAAAACTACAACTTCTTTAGGTTTCGTCATCAAAACTACAACTTCTTTAGGCTTAGGCATTAAAACTACAACTTCTCTAGGCCTAGGCAAAAAAACAGTTAGGTTTAGTCAACAAAACCACAACTTCTTAGGTTTAGGCAACAATAAAAGACTTAGTTAAGTTCAAGGAAAAACATAGTGTTTACGAACACAATTACACATTGTTGGTTTCACACGGTATGGAAACTCCGGTCTCCTGGGTAAAAGTGTTTTGTGTCCCATCCATCGTCCCCGACTTCCACCACTTATGGAGTTTCACACTGTCTATACTACAGCGCCTGACTTCTACTTCTGCTCCTGTCATAATTACTACGGTCGCTAGGTGTCGCTGTTGTGTGCTTTTATTCCTTCTTTCGGTGATCTACCATGTGAATAGATGATAAAACCTACTAGTGGGTGTAGTAGGCCCCTATTGACCCACACCTATGGGGCTTTTAGCGACTGATAACGCTTATTTAATAGCCTGACAACAGTCTAACCGACTGTCTTAACGGACAATTCCTCTGAGTGAATTTTGTTGTTTAGAGATGTCGTCAGTGACCCAGCGCCAGTCTCACACCTTAGTTAGCCGTCCTCTCACCCTCTTGGGACTTTGGTTAAGATGTAGTCGCTTGGAGAGGAGTCACTTGGGTTTTCCAGGGTCCCAGACCTCTGCTGTGCACGGGTTTCATTGCAATAATCAGTGAAACATTTGCAAATGCACCTCCGAGCTGGTCAGCCAAGAGATCAAGGAAAGTATACAGAACCATATAGAGTTCTTGTACAGGCAGGCGTGCGTCACAAACAGTTCTCACACTCAGCAGGTGTCTTTGAATAAACGTCTGCCCATTTGGACCTTTGTCTAACCTGTCTATGTTTACTGGAAACCAAGGGCAGAAGGTTGAATACCCACAACTCAGTTTTAATCATATTTTGCTGTGACATGACTTACCTTCTCACACAGACACAGAGACATGCAGCTCCTTTGGCTGCCTGAGTGCGTGAGGCCAAAGGTTAAAATCTGACAATACATAATGTTTTATGGGGAGGGGGTTATTACGTGTTATGTGTTCTTATTTCTTATTGTGTGTCTTGACTGTTATACTGACTGTTTGTTGATCTGTCAGGAGCACAGTACACTGACGCAATCTCTAACAATTAAGTTGTGTGGCAATTAAGTATTGAATCTTGAATCTCGAGTATGTCCTTTCTGCTAACAGCATGTCGCCAGCAGTGCATTTAGATTTCTCCCTTAGATTTCTCATTTAATGTGCATAGCATGCAGCCTAATTAGTGTTAATTAGTATTACTGTACTTGACTCCATTCAAGACCATATTCACTATGCAGCCCTCTATAATAAACCTTCATTTCTATGGCATATGCCACACAAAGAAAATTAATGAATTAAATTAGTGAGATGCTTCTCCAGTGGCAGAAAAAAGAATTCAGCATGTTTAATTTGTGTATTTTTTAATGCCAGTCACGATTTATTTCCAATGATGGAACTGCATCACTGAGGATCAGTGCACAGGGAATAAAAATAAGAATAAGTAAGGAAAATTGATCACGAAATACATACATAGTGTTTTTTATGTGTAGTACTGATAATACTCCAAGGCCATTGCATTCCATTGCATTCCTACCCGTCCTACATAGGAGCAAGACACTGACCGAAAGAGACACACAACAACGTGCATGTGTTATTTGTAGGGTTGTTTGTGTGTATTTGTATTACTTTGGTG
Organism: Sebastiscus albofasciatus; assembly: GCA_916701655.1. Lineage (NCBI taxonomy): Eukaryota > Metazoa > Chordata > Actinopteri > Perciformes > Sebastidae > Sebastiscus > Sebastiscus albofasciatus. The sequence goes on along the minus strand of CAKAOI010029898.1, from coordinate 4,708 downwards.
TCTCTTTGCGGTTGTGTTGTGTGTGTTTGTTGTTTGTTTTTAGAGGCAGAGGCTTACAGACAAGAAATCTCCTTTAACTATCTCTAGAAAGCTCATATACATACATATGTATTAGGGCTGTCAATTGCATGATTTGCCGTGATTAATTGCATATTAATCACACATTTTTTTATCTGTTCAAAATGTACCTTGAAGGGAGATTTGTCAAGTATTTAATCCTCTTATCAACATGGGAGTGGGCAAATTTGCTGCTTTATGCAAATGTATGTATATATTTATTACTGGAAATCAATTAACAACAACAAATATAGTCCAGAAATCCTCACAGGTACTGCACTTAGCATAAAGAATATGCTCAAATCATAACATAATCATAATCAAACTACATCCCAACAGGCAACAACAGCTGTCAGTTGACTTGACTATGACTTGCCCCAAAACTACATGTGATTATCATAAAGTGGGCATGTCTGTAAAGGGGAGACTCGTGGGTACCCATAGAACCCATTTTCATTCATATATCTTGAGGTCAGAGGTCAAGGGACCCCTTTAAAAATGGCCATGCCAGTTTTCCTCTGCAAAATTGATTGCAAGTTTGAAGCGTTATTTACCCTCCTTCTACATGACAAGCTAGTATGACATGGATGGTACCAATGTATTCATTAGGCTTTCCAGTTTCATATGATACCAGTATCTTCTCTTTTGAGGTCAGAGGTCAAGGGACCCCTTTGAAAATGGCTATGCCATTTTTTCCTCGCCAAAATGTAATGTTAGTTTGGAGCATTAGTTGGAGCGCTAGTATTACATAGTTGGTAGTGAGTGAACACCAGACTCTTCACTCTAGTTTTAAAACTGAGCACCCTACCACCTAAAAATGGCAAGTGGCATTAATGAGTTAAAGAAATTAGTGACGTTAAATCAAATTTGCGTTAACGCGTTATGAACTTTGACAGCATTAATTATAAGACAATAGGCCCCTGGGTACCGTTATGTGTGTGTTAGTGGTTGTTTTGTGACTTTTTGGGGCGAAGGCTTACAGATATACAGTATATATATATGTATATACTGTATATAATTAATATATTAATTGGTCATGATGTTGATGTTAGAATTTGTACAAAATGGAACATAATATGGTACTATTTTTTTTATTTCTTTATAGCAGACCGTTGCTATGTATAGCAGACCGTTGCTATGGGCGCAGTTCTGATGTCGGACTCTGATGTCGGGATAATGTACAGCTAGCGGGTGATTGTTGTGAAAGAAATCCCTTCAGGGTGATGTAAGGGCGCCCACCCTCCACTCGGCGTCAGGGTGCAGCGTCGCCCTGTCGGAGTTTCTTTCACAACAATGACCGGCTCGCTGTACATTATCCCTTACGTGAGACGTACCTCACTGCGTGTTTGCTGGAAGCCATAACATGTAAAGCAGAGCACAGAGATACTCCTGCTGCGATCTGACTATAATTAAACCTCTGTTGTGTGAGTACAGAGCACATATCTCAAACCTTGATGTTACACTGAGATAAATATTAAACACTGATTGATATTGGTGCTTTTCACTGCAGTGCCATGAGCAACAATATCAATGTTCATTATTTTTCCACATAACCCGATCCGTCTGCAAACATTAATGAAGTGGGAGATAGTTTCATACCCTCAGAGATCAACATTGTCAATTATTTTCAGTAAAAAGTTGCGTTGGCTCATTTCTCAACAAAAGGACTTTCAATGGGTTTTAATATAATGAAGTCTTCCTTTCATTCTGTCCTTCTGTACATTTTCTAAACCTGTTCAGGTTTGCAGGGAACTGGATCCCATCTCAGCACACACTAGGCAGGTCACCTGACGGTCACAAAGCTTTAATATACTCTTGAAGTTCATAAATGTAAGCATGTCAGCCCGGTGTGGAGCACAGTCCTAGTTCATCAACCCAGCTCCCAGTGAGGACAAAGATAAAGCCCCGTTACTTACTGGACAAAAAAACCCACTAACATCTGGCTTTCGCCTTCACTGGGAAAAGTTACAATCAACATTTTTCAAACAAAGACCACGGCAGTAATGGTGCTGTATGGGTTTGGAACAGTGTTCAAGATTAGTGTGAAGATGGAGGACAGCAATGATGATGTAGGAGGAATGGGTTAGAAAGGAGGATGAAGGGATAAGGAATGAGGGGATGAAGGGATGAGGGTCAAAGGATGAAGGGGTGAGGGTCGAAGGATGTAGGGATGAGGGTCTAGGGATGAATGTCAAGGGAAGAAGGGATGAAGCTCGAAGGTTGAAGGGATGAGGGTCAAAGGATAAAGGGATGAGGGTCTAGGGATGAATGTCAGGGGAAGAAGGGATGAAGGTCGAAGGATGAAGGGATGTGGGTCAAGAGATGAAGGGATGAGGGGACGAGGGGACAAGGGGATGAAGGGATGAGGATCGAAGGATGAAAGGATGAGTGTCAAAGGATGAAGGGATGAAGGGATAGGGATGAAGGGATGAGGGCCGGAGGATGTAGGGATGAAGGTCGAGGGATGAATGTCGAGGGAAGAAGGGATGAAGGGATGAGGGTCGAGGGAAGAAGGGATGAGGGTCAAAGAATGAAGGGAGGAGGGGATAGTGATGAAGGGGTGAGGGGATGAAGATCAAGGGATGAGGGTCAAAGGATGAAGGAATGAGGGTCGAGGGATAAAGGGATGAGGGTTGAGGGATGAATGTTGAGGGAAGAAGGGATGAAGGTCAAGGGATGAAGGGATGAGGGTCGAGGGATGAATGTCGAGGGATGAAGGGATGAAGGAATGAATGTCGAGGGATGAAAGGATGAAGGTCGAGGGATGAAGGGATGAAGGGATGAATGTCGAGGGATGAAGTGATGAGGGTCGAAGGATGAAGGGAGGAGGGGAAGAGGGTCGAGGGAAGAAGGGATGAAGGGATGAAGGGATGAGGGTTGAGGGAAGAAGGAATGAAGGAATGAAGGTCGAGGGAAGAAGGGAAGAAAGGATGAGGGTCGAAGGATGTAGGGATGAGGGGATAGGGATGATGGGAAGAGGGGTCATAGAAGGATGGATGGAGGAGAGCGATGGAACCGGGTGAGTCGAGACTCAGAGTGGGGAAGCCGTCTATTTACAGAGCTCCCAGTGATTCCTGTAATCAAACAAGAGAGAAAGAAGAGTGAGAGAAAAGAAAAAGGGATTTGGGGGGAGAGATGTAAAAACTGAGTCAAGGGGAGTTAACGGATCAAGTGTGCTTAAATATTTTTTCTGAGGAAATGGGATGTGTATGAAACGTGGTCTTTGTTCCCGAAATTAGTTCTAAAACTTCATTCATTAGCGGGGCAAATGACTCTGCAGTGGTCACGGGTATTTATCGGCTCCAGCTCCGATCGGCGGTGATGGAAACATGACACCCACAAAATATAAAATGAATATGCTCTCCTCAAAGCCACCAGACTCCAGACAGACAACCGGAGTTTGACCTCGCTGATCGTCACACTTCATTCAAACTCAACAGAAACAAAGTAAAACTCATCAAAACCATATTTGTTAGTCTTCCCACTGTTCCAACATTCACCAACTCTGGTCTGAGAGTTTGATATAGAGACTGAATAACTGATATCAAAAAAGAACCAGTGCAACGGCGTCTATCGTCTATTTTCAGCGTGTTTTACTGCGTCTAAAAGACTAACTCTGGTGGGAAAAGGGTATAATATTTGAGCCAACAGAAAGCTTGCATTCCTCTGTTTCCAACATTGTATTTAGAAATCTTAGGCTGTTTTAGCCTTTTTTGAATACTTGATGTGATTTTGCCTTTATATACCACAATATATTATATATCATATTATGTCATATTTTATACCTATATTCTAACTTGCACAATTTTATATCCTAGATTTTCATTTTGTCTTTTTTTACTTGTGATTTTTATACATATTTAATTAGCATTGATGGAGAGAGCTTGAGACCCAAGATTTCTATCGACAACTCTTTCTTTAATTGTTGTGCATTTGATAATAAATAACATTAGAAAAATGTTTATGCCAGTGATTGGAATCATTTTTTCAGCACATCACCACCTATATGATCTTTTTTTTTCGCTTTGACATACTGCATCAATATATTGGACCACAAAACACACAAAGAAAAACACAGTTATGCCCAGTGCGTTCAGGAGCATAACAAAGAAGGGAAATCCATAGAGCAGCAGGAATAAACAAATAAATGTATTAAAGGGGGCAGGCAATCAGAGGGACTGAACGGGGGAAACAGGCAGGCCAAGACAGACAGAGAATCATATTGACCAGGCTGTCACAACATCAAATCAGATTTAGCTATGCCACTCTTCAAAACAGTTTATGTTCACAATTAGACAGCTACATTACAGGCCTTGTACTCACAGAGTGTGAAGGGTTCCCAAATAGTGCAAGAGTAACATTAGTGAAACATAACATTAGTAACATTAGTGAAATTGAGATTCTTTACTGTTTCTTTTTTTTTTTTGCTGGGAAAAGTCCATTGGTGACGGTTAAAAAAATGTAACCTTTATTAGAATCGTCATATACATACAGGTACATACTGTACATGAAGATTGACCTCTGCATTTAACTAAGCCTTGTAGGAGCAGTGGGATGAGGGTCGAGGGATGAAGGGATGAGGGTCGAGGGATGAAGGGATGGGGGTCGAGGGATGAAGGGATGGGGGTCGAGGGATGAAGGGATGAGGGTC
>CAKAOI010029892.1:0-11063 GCA_916701655.1 Sebastiscus albofasciatus | reverse complement strand
GCTTAACTGCTTCTGCTGGTATCTCCACGTGTGAAAACATGTTTCTGCTCCAAAGCAGTGGTGTCACTTGCAGTCCATTAGACCCATATTCATGTTCACATTTGGCTCACAAAGCCGGTGATTTCCTCATCTCTTGGCTCCCAGCTTCAGATATGCTCTTTGATATTTCTCCACCGCTCTTGTTTCATGTCCATGAAAGATCAGTTTCATCCCAGGGGATACTAGATCTCTAAAGCATGTTGTAGGAGGGAAGAGACACACAAAACATGCTCATAGCAGGGCAGAGATGGGGGAAGGTTGGGAAGTTATTGCTGTTACCCATTTTTTCTCACAACTTCAACAGACTGACACTGATGCTGTGCAGGGATAGACACTGTTCATTACTCTACAGCCTCTCATTTAGATGCAGTCTCGTAAAGAAAAAAAAAAAAAAGCTTGCTGATGCTAATATTATCCATTACAAGCAAAAAGCCCAAAGCTGATCATAGTGTGAAACATTTTTCAGGGGCTCTGCCTCAGATGCCTTTGAGCCTTTTCCAACATGCATTACATTAAAACACATCATTAGCTTAAAAATACATCTGATATGAGTGGGGAGCTTAATGTCGTGCAATTTATTTTTATTCCTGTAGTCTTTCGTGCAATGCAGCAGTACACTGTAACCTTGTCTTATCAATATGACACTTAACTTGAGAATTTTAGTGCTGTATTGAAGGAAAACAGCATAATCATGAGGTGTATTACCTGCTTTCTGTTTAGCCTTTCCCTCCTAATGAATCTCTGTGTTACCTGGTGGATTTGCTTTTTTCTCTGCTGCTCCTCATCATAATCAAATGCCAGGAGTACAGTATCTGCAGAGAATCAGGTAGCGCCGTGATTTTCTGCTGAATTATTTAAGCCATGAAGTGCTGATATCAATGGGTGGGAGCTGCTGTATAGAACCAGCTTGCAAAGAGCTGAGGAGGTTGCAGAGAGTTCACCGTGAATCTGCTTGCCTCAGATCTCTTCACACCTTGTCTCTTTGAACTCACACGTAGCTTTGATAAAACTCACAAAACAACCAAATGCACAGGAATTTATTACCTGGATGTTCTCTTTCAGGGTTAACATGATGTTTGCTGTTTTAATATTTAACTGCGCTCATTTGCACATGTTGAGATCATATCAGTTTCATGCTTTGGAAATAACATGTTGGAGCATGGAGTGTGAAGACGCATTTTTAAAGCTGTATTTTCAATTTAAAGGTATCTCTTTTTATTACACGGCTTTGTTGAATACTCGATTCTGATTGGTCAATCACGGCGTTCTACGGTCTGTTATTTCTTCATAGCAGACCGTTGCTATGTATAACAGACCGTTGCTATGGGCGCAGTTCTGATGTCAGACTCTGGTGGACCGTTTTTGTGTCAAATTATTGATTTCTTAAGTAAGTAGCCGTGTAATAAGCAGGATAATGTACAGCTAGCCCATCATTTTTGTGAAATAAATCCCTTTAAGGCAAAGCAAGACTGTCAGCCGGGGTTTAATTCACAACAATGACCGGCTCTCTGTACATTATCCCTTATTAAACAATACACCTTCAAGGTGTGCTTTCCATTTCATATAGTTTCCATGTTTCATTTAATCACTTGATAACCTCAACACTATTCTCCCATCAGAAAATAATATTTTTATTAGGGCTGTCGACGCGATAATAACACGTTAACGCAAATTTGTTTTAACGGCACTAATTCCTTTAATACATTAACGCAACTTGCAATTTTTAGGTTGTAGTGGGCTCAGTTTTAAAACTAGAGTGAAGATACTGGCATCATATGAAACTAGAAAACCTAAGGAATCCATTGTTACCAATCGTGTCATACTAGCTTGTTGGGAAGGAGGTTAAATAATGCTCCACTTGCATATATTTTATGCTAAATGCAGTACCTGTGAGGTTTTCTGGACAATATTTGTCATTGTTTTGTGTTGTTAATTGATTTCCAATAATAAATATATAGCATATTTGTCAACTCCCATGTTGATAAGAGTATTAAATACATGACAAATCTCTCTTTAAGGTACATTTTGAACAGATAAAAAAATGCGTGATTCATCACGATTAACTATTTTTTATCGATGGACAGCCCAAACATAATATGGCAGTTTTGAACATTTTCACTGAACAATAAGCATTTCATGAAACTCATCAATCAGATTTTCTATCAAATGTAAAAGCTTTTAATGCTCCCAACGTCTCTGCAAAAGCAAATAATTGAGGCACTTTGCAGAGCGTGAGTGTGTGAAACTCATACGAAGCAAGCAGTGATTTCAGACGACTTGTCTTTCTCCTGGTTGGTTGTAATGACTCATTGTACGCATTGCTTTCATCTGCAGAAAATTGACCCAAAAAGGATTTTTTGCAGACTACATACAACACTGGACCTTTGAAACTGGGTAAATTGCATACAGCTAATGTGTTATTGAAGCAGGTCATCTGAAGTCTGAATCATACGGGCAGAAAGCACCGCATTCACTCCCTGCAACTTCTCCCGCCTCTGAAAATGAAAAGGAGCGTTGTTGATTCATTTTTGTTGAGGTGAGATGAAATGACAGCTGGAAGCAGTGACAATGCTGGGAAAAATTGCAGGAGAGGTAGCTTTCTTTTTGAATGCAGACACATACATCCGTCCCTTTTCTTTATGCACTTATACCTGTTCAGAGTCGGGGGGCTGCTGAAGCCTGAGGCACAGATAAGCAAAAATATGGGCAATTCAGAGGTTGCAGTTCAACTCATCTGCATGTTTTTAGACTGTGGGAGGAAACCTACACACACAGAAGACTTGGTGTGAGATGACAAGGCTATCTGTGCCACTGCATTCAGAGATTTTAAATCTGAAACCATTATAGTCATTACTTTATCTGGGATACTCCATCAAGTAGTATTAGACTTTACAAGCGAGGAACCAATTGTAAAGATGAAGGGCAGTCTGTACTTCAGTTGTCAAAAAAGATCATCAGTAACAGAAATGATTCTCATGTTTTTGTAGCTTGTGTTCTCCCCCTGGTGGCTCACTGGTGCACAACAAGCTTCATATGAAGTGGCTAAATCTGAGATTTAGAGGCAACTCTTAGTCAGCAACATTTCTATATGTTCTGATGTACAGTTAAAATAATGCAATTGCGACTGCAAGCAGGAGTTTATTGTCTGGGGTAATTCTGTGTGATATAATGCATGTCTCTGTAAACAGTAAAGCATAGACACCACGCTGCTCACTGTACTGTGATAGGTTCTCAGGTTCAAACCCAGCTTGCAGCCCTTCTGAGTGAAGGTTGCATGTTCTCCCCTTGTTAAGACATGTCCAAAGACATGCAGGTCAGTTGTTGACTCTAAATTGCCCGTAGGTGTGAATGTGAGCGTGAATGGTTGTCTGTCTCTATGTGACTGTCTCGCCCAATGTCAGCTGGGATCAACTCCCCCGCGACCCTGAGTTAATAAGAAGAGATAATAAGATAATGGATGGATGTGTGAAACCATGATGATATGCAGTTTAGGCATCACTACTGGTGGAAAGTAACTCGAAGAACTTCCTCCTTCAATACCCCGCACAGAAAAACACAAAGAAAAAAAGAAAAACACAGAGGTCATGAACTCAGTTTCCTCATTCGTAGCTACAGTGCTTACTTTGTAGATTCAGATATTTTACATCCAAAAATATCCCAAATACTTAGTTAACAATAAGTCACTGCTGTTAAATCTAAGGTAAAAGGCAAAACAAAATGCTCACCAGTTGTACAAAGCTAAGAGATGACCTGTGTATTTATTGCAGCCATGTTAACATACTTACACTGCACACTACTGATGCAGGGCGTTATATTGTTTAATGATAAAGTATACCTTAGAAATACATATACTATAATGAACATGTGCATGTCTTTTTGATACCTCTAAAGAATATAATCAGTACTGATAACTGTATTATTCCAGCTAAAGTCTGCAATGGCGCTAGCTTGACAAATCTTATGATGCAGCTCCTACCTGTGACCACTGGAGGGCATTGAAACTCCTGGTTTTATATTGTTTGATTATATTCATAAGATGTATCAATAAGACATTTATATTTAATAGTATCTGTATTTCTAATGTATACTTTGTTAGAAAACAATTTAATGCCTTACATCATGTAATTTCACATCGTAAAATAAGTATGTTATCATGGCTGCATTGACGCTAACTTGACTAACATTGCAGTTCTTCACAGTGTCCACTAGAGGGCAGTGAACACTCGTGATTTTAAAAACACAGATCATCTCTTTGATTTGTACAACCGGCGAGCATTTTGTTTTGCCTTTTACCTTAGATTTAGCATTGATTTATTGTTAATCCCTTCTTGTCAACACAATATGGGAACTGCTTTAAAAAATGTATATAAATTATTCAGGTTTAACAACTGGTAAATAAAAATGTCCTGTTGGTAACTTGACCTGTGTATTTAAAATCAAGAGTTTTAATTCCCTCCAGTGGTCACAGGTAGGAACTGTATCATAGTTTGTTAAGCTAGCGCCATTGTAGACTTTAATAAGAATAACACAGTTATCAATACTGATTATATTCTTTAGAGGTATCAACAAGGCATATATATGCTCATGATAATATCTGTATTTCTAATGTATACATTGTTATAAAATAATATAAAGAAAATGTACATTTCCCAGAAGTGTGAGTATGTTAACATGGCTGCATTGATGCTAACTTGATGAATTTAATATTGCAGTTGTTCACAATGACCACAAGAGGGCAAGGAACACTCATGACTTTAAATACACAGCTCATCTCTTTGCTTTGTACAACCCGCGAGCACTGATTGACTTATTTGTTTATTTAATTTATTATTATTATTATTACTTTTTTGTTACTTTTTATATTATTAATTTTATTATTATTATTTTTTGGTTTATTATATATATTTTTTTTTGTTTGCTTATTTATTTATTTCTTCTTTTTTATTTCAATTTGAATGCTGATGACTGTTTCATTTTACAAACTGTTTAATGCAGGACTTTTACTTGCAATAAGGTATGTTTACATTGTGGTTTGATTTTAGTTTATTGACAACAGTCTAATATATTATAAAAAATCCAACATTTCAGACAGAAAAAGAAAAGTAAAACATTTGTGCGCCACTGTTTGTGTCATAAACTATAACATATAAAGGCTCCCTTAGTCACAATTTAAATATGTTCTGACATTAAAAAGGTATCTGTTATCAGCATACATATATAATCATAATGGTGCCATTGATGTACTAATGTGTAAGATACTTGTGTGTCCTAGTTTGTGGAGGTCACTGTACTCATTGTTCCTCATTCCTCTCCTCACGGTGCACAGCTGCTCTACCTGTAAATGTTAATCTGGATGCAGCAGGCATTTAAAGAGAGTTACCCGAGAGAAAGAATCGCTTAATCGCTGACTTGCTACCTCAGCATCTCTTCAGAAATGCACCACACACACACACACACACGGACACACACACACACACACTTGGTTTCTCTATAAACAGCAGCAGCACTCTGTGAGCAGGTCAATAGCAGCAGCACTGCGTTTCTCTATCTGAGCCCCTGATGAGGGACTTCCTGAGCACGCTGCCTTTGAATGTCGATAAACACACCAACTTGTATACTAATGCATTCCTGCTGATTACAGTGTACAGCGGTGTGACCTGATTAAAATACATCTCTCAAACTAGGGCACACGCCTCAAAATGTCCAATCCCAAAAGTGCAGCAGTCCCAAATTTCACTGTTTAACATACCTGCCTTGTTTTGTTTGCACGTTGCATGACTGGAACCTATTCTAAACAACATATGTTTACAGTATCTGGACAATTTTATTAATTTTTGTTTTGTTTTATGAACCTTTTATTGACAAATAGCAAAGTGAACATAGAACAAATACAAAAACAGACAATGCCAGGGGATGAGAGCACAGACAGAAAACATAAATCACTTCATAAAAGATGTATACTGGGTACATAGAGTTATGGTTTTGATTGCCTTTCTGTTTTTAGAATATAAGATTGAAGTCATGTATTGTTTGAGTTCATTTTCAGAGATAAAAAAGGATGCTTTATGATCGGAAAGTTTTGATTTATGAATATGAGATTTTGCATTTATGAAATAATAAGATCAAATTAGTAATATAATATTGATTTGCTTTGGTAGAAGGGTGAGAAAAGTAATCCTGCTTGCTGAAAATGTCTGTTTTTCACAACTTTTTATGTTTTTCTGCATATTGTTTCATTGTTTTTCCTGTCTTTGTTTTGTTTTAGACAATAATTAGTTCACAATTCACTTGAGGATCATATCTCAGTGGTGATGGAGATCTGCTATTTCCAAGTATGGGTAACTGCATCCTCTAGTAATCTGTGTGATCACTGATCAAGGAACTAGATGAACATCAAATGGGTTATGTGAGGGTCAGGTCTTTATATGCTCTTGTCTCCAATCTTGCAGCTACCTCCCTCCTGGTATCTTGCTGTGGAATCAAAATAGGGCCAAGAGTATTGTAGCTGTGTACCACCATATCTGAATGTGTGAAAACATTTTGTATAAATAGCCTCGTTCAAATGTGTTTGTGTTTAATCTGAAAGGAGCTTTTTTCAACATACTATACTATGACTTTTTTTCATGAATTTTTTTGACATACTATACTATGACTTTTATTGTTTTGACACACCATGTTTATTTTTTTACCTACTATACCATGACTTTTGAAAAAAAAATTCGAAATCCTATACTATGACTTTTTTTTTCCAACATACCTTACCATGACTTTTTTTTTAATTTTTCGACATGCTATACTATGACTTTTTTTTTTAATTTTTCAACATGCTATACTATGACTTTTGTTTTTTTTTTCAACATGCTCTGACTTTTTTTTTTTCCCACATGCTATACTATAACATTATAACTTTTAATCACTTCAGGAACTATATACAAATTGTATTTTAATATATTGAACTATTGAAGGTTAATGTGATTTTTTTGACAAATTGTGTTTGCAGCCATGAACAGAAATATTTCAGGAACAACAGAAAATTGTATTTTCATATATTGAACTGTTGAAGGGTAAAGTCATTTTGTGGTCAATGTGTGTTTGCAGGCATGAATAGAAACATGTGAACCATGCTATAGTTACAGATTGAAGGATTCATCATGTGTAGACCTAGATAAGAAAGTATTAGGTCCACCATGACTTAGTAACATTATATAATATTTATCTTTGTTTTAATCAAAGATAAATAACTTAATTTCCCTTCCCTCCCCTTCTTTCCTCTTCTTTTGCCCCCTCTCACTTTTCTCCTCTCTATTGATGATGTATCATTTCCTTGTCTTGTACCAACAGGCCTACGCATTGATGGAGAACCACCTTCCCACTCCACTGATTAGTGAAAGACAATATAGGTATGCAAGCTACTGCTGAATGCTGACAATGACCCTGATGAAGACCTATGTCGGTCGCAACGAGTTGGTTATTTTAAACAAGTATTGCAATGTAAAATAAAGCCATTTTAATGTTAAACAAACTCCATTGTCTTGGATTATTTTTGAAGGAGACTTGCATTTTATACTTTTATGAGATAATACTCCACCCATGCAATGAGCCCTTCACAATACTGAATAATCACAGTACACCTGAAGGATCCAAAGACCAAGCAGCGCTTCTACTCCGTTTTCTTCATACTATACTATGACTTTTTTTTATGAAATTTTTCGACATTCTATACTATGACTTTTTTTCCATGAACTTTTTCTACATTCTATACTATGACTTTTTTTCATGAAATTTTACAACGTACTATACTAAAACTCCACTGGACACTTTTAAGTATGATTAGGTACTCCATTAAAAGTAAAACTCCTACAAACAAAATTTGTATTTATTTATTTACTTGCACATATATAAAACTGCACAAAATCCAGTCAATGAAAAACAAAACAAGAAATGTGTCAGGAGAGGTCAAGAAGCCACAGGCTTATACAAAGGACCTCCCACCAACCCCAGGAGAAAAGATCTAAACTAACATCATTTTAAAAATACAACAAAAGTTAAACAACAACATATCAAAAGATAATTAGACATCATGAATTAAATGTGATGATAATTTCCTTTTAAAGTGTTCTAAGGATAATGAGCTCTTGATAACATACACTTTGGTGTTCCATATTTGTACACCATGATATCTGAGGGAGTACTGGCCATGTTTTGTTTTGTAAAAAGGCAGGTGAAGATGATTAACCCATCTAGTGTTATGCGAATGAATTTGAGAATTAGATTTAAAGAAGTTGCTAAACGTTGATGGTGTTTTTTTAATATTTTTATTTCATACACAGTTGGGGTAATCTATAACAATGCATCACATGAGCTCATATGTTTTGTCAGTAAAATCCTAATCTGTAAATTAAAATGCACAACATGTTAATAATCAAGTAAAGTAGGAGTACATCAAAACTGCACTTAGGCTTTAGTGCGTGAGTAAAATGCTTGTACTTTATATACATATATACCATATGTAACATTTAGGGATGCACTGATCAGACTTTTTAAGTCCCTGATACCGATAGCGATACCTTGGCTTTGAGTATCGGCCGATACCGAGTACTGATCCGATACCAGTGTTTAATTAATAGGCTATATGCCTCGCTGTGGGGAAGTGATTGGAATCATTCTTTTATGTGTAAGGCAACATCAGGCTTGACTTAAATACTGCTTTCCTAACAAACAAATACATATATATACATTTACTGCATCGTTATTTATTATCAAAATAATAAATCGTACACCAGCAACTTGGTAAAAAAATCAAATCAACAAATTGGTCAAAATTTAAACAGGAATTAAAATTCCAGTATATAATGCATATAAACATTGAATTGAATAGATCAGCTCCATTGGTACCGATACCCGATCCAGCTATTTGAGTCAGTATCGGCCCCGATATCAGATCCGGTATCGGTATCAGTGCATCCCCTGTAGAATATCTCACAGTGCAAGAGATATATTCAAATAGCTTGTTTTATTTCACCATCAGTCCAAAACCCAAACAGGAAATCAGCAAATCATCACAATTAAGAAGCTGGAACCAGCAAATGTTTGGCATTTTTTGTATAAAAAATTATTTATCAATCAGCAAAATAGGCTGATTTGACTAATTTTCTGTTGACTAATTGATTAATCAAATAATTCCTTCATAAACTATCATTTTTGGGTAGTTGCAGCAGTTAAATTCCAACATGACATCTCTGGTGCTGTATAGTCTTGAAACATAAACAGACTGAGTGTGTGTGCAGCTCTCTCCATGTAAGGATGTGAAAGCAGTGCAGTGGAGTTGAAGTGTTTGTAAAGCTGCTTGTTTGGAGAAGATCAGTCTGTGACTAATTTATTCAGTCAAATCCAGGCTAATAAATAGATTATAACAGTATGTTGTGTTTATTTAAAGCTGTTTTTTTCTTTTTTTTTCCAGAATTGCACTTTGGTTTTGGAGACTGTGCTGTGTCTCTTGAGTCCAGCTGCTATGTGTAACACCAGATGATGATCTAAACATCAGCTCTCCAATGAAATTTCTCTTCCTCGTGCATGTGTGCAAGCCCCAGACGTGCTCGTGCGTGGGTTGAGATTAAAACAGGCGGCTCCTCGAGAAAATACTGACCCAGACCCAGTCCACTGATATGGGAACTCTCTGATTCCGCCTAGATGATTATCTAGTTTACATTCTTTGGAAACTGGCTTGAATTTCCTGTCTCAGTTTACAGTAGATTTTAACTTGTGTCCGTGCAGTCGCCCTGGTGAGTACACTTTATTTTAACCTTTTAAAGGTTTAGTGAGGTGTAAAGACCATATAAGCAGCTAAAAATATGGTCTAGTCTTCTGTAATATTTACTTGACTTGACAGCTGATGAGTGTTTTTTGGAAAAGAAGATAACTCGAAGTATAAGGAGAGTGTAATTAAGGTCACTGATGTTGACATCTTGATGGAGATACTTTGTTATAAGTGAAAGTATTAGCAGTAAAATGTACTTAGAGCATCAAAAGTACTCCAGAATGGCCACGTTCAGAGTTTTATGTTATTTCATATTATAATATTGGACCACAATTACTGATGCATTAATGTAAGCAGCAGTGATGGAAAGTAACCAAGTACTCAAGTGCAATTTTGAGGTACCTGTACATTACTTGACTATTTTTTACTTCTAGTCTACTACATTTCAGAGGCAGATATTGTACTTATTACTCCACTACATTTATTTGACAACTTAAGTTACTTTGCAGATTCAAATGAATGCATTACTTTACTTGTAACAGAATCTTTCTACACTGTGGTATTGCTACTTTTACTTAAGTACAACATCTGAGTACTTCTTCCATCTCTGATAAGCAGCATTTTAGTTAAATCTATAGCAATGCATTATTTTTTTAATAATAAAAAAAAGAGTGTGAGTGAAATTAAGGCCATTGAGCAATAATGTGGACGCCTTGTGGGAGATACTTTGTTATAGCCTAAGTGAAAGTCCTACATTCAAAAAGTAAAGTAAAAGTATTAGCAGCTAAATGTACTTAGAGCATCAAAAGTAAAAGAACTGTGGCCACGTTTAGAGTTTTATGTGATCTTATATTATGGTACTGGGATGTCTAAAAAAAAGATTGAAAAATGTTAGAAAAAAAAGTCTGAAAAATGCTGGAAAAGAAAAGTCTAAACAATGTCTGAAAAAGGTAAAAAAAAAAAAAAATCTGAAAAATGTCTGAAAAAAATGTCTAAAAAAATGTCCCCAAAGAAGTCTGAAAAATATCTGAAAAAAAATTCTAAGAGAAAGTTTGAAAAATGTTGCAAAAGGAAAATAGAAACAATATCTGAAAAAGATACAAAAAAAAAAGACTTAAAAATGTTTGAAAAAAAAAGTTTGGAAAAATGTTGGAAAAAAAAGTCTGAAAAAATGTCCAAAAAACAATGTCTGAAAAATGTCTGAAATAAATGTCTGAAAAAGAAAAAAGTTTGAAAAATTCTGGAAAAGAAAAGTCTAAACAATGTC
>CAKAOI010029889.1:54040-81107 GCA_916701655.1 Sebastiscus albofasciatus | reverse complement strand
TCTATGTGTCAGCCCTGCGATGGACTGGCGACCTGTCCAGGGTGTACCCCGCCTTCGCCCAATGTCGGCTGGGATCGGCTCCAGCCCCCCCGCGACCCCTAACGGGATAAGCGGTTGCAGATGAGATGAGATGAACTATGGACAATCATGCGATTAATTGCGATTAAATATTTGAATCGATTGACAGCCCTAGTAAATTTGTAATTAGAACCAACCCGGTTTTAAATGACATTTTGTTCCATCAATATAGACCAGGTACTTAATGGTAGATAATGTTGTATTTGCATCAAGAGTAAAAGATTAGAAGAAGAAGCAATTAGTGATAATTGTGAATCCAAAGATTATTCTCTGCCTTGTGCTACTATTATGTGTGTGTGTGTGTGTGTGTGTGTGTTTGTAGGTTTTGTGGATGACACAGACCAGACTGTGTGCCAGAATGATGTCATTCTTCCACGGGTGTAAAGAAAGGACAGAGAGTGTAAAGATGCTGTTTTGTTTCACTACAACAAAGAGACAGTTGTGGAATTTAAAACCCTCCATGATTAGAGCCACCAACACATTCAGGAGGTGTGAGGAGTGTGATGATGTCCCGCTGCTAACAGGAGTACACACTGAGTGTATTTAAATTGTTTTACGTGACGGACTCACAGTGAGTCGTGACCATCCGAACACTGTGGTAAATATCACTCGGACAGATCATATTTCACACCGGTAAACATTGTACCTGCACACACATAAACAGGCATAAACAGGTTTATCCTTTAAATCTGAGCGAAGGAAGACGGACTTTGTGGACTTCTTTTGTCATAATAGGTCTTGTAAAGCCAACTGGGAAGGAGTCAGAGCCTGAATTAGGATGCGGCACGTATGTCCTGTCCTAATCCTATAAAGAATTTGGTATTTTACAGTGTACAGTATACAGTATACACTGTGTACAGGCTGACTTTCACTCTCTGTAATGACCCTGAAAAGCAAAGGATAACAGGATAGATGAGAGGGAAGGATGGATGAATCATAAAGGATAAACAAGACAGATTTGGCTGTAAATCCTGCCTGTGGCCTCCAGCTGCCTGTGTCACTGACTGCTTAGCTGTTGTAAAGCTGTTAGGATACCTCTGGCCGAAATACAAAAACTACAAGACCTCTGCTTCAGCATCACTCCAAATCCCTGTTGATGTTCATATATCACATTTAAAGGAGACATATCATGCTCATTTCCAGGTTCACACTTGTATTTTGGATTTTGACTAGGACATGTTTAAATGCTTTAAAAAGGTCTCATTGATAATATTTTTATGTAGACGAATATTTTCAAAAGCGTTTAGAAAGGTGCCAAATAAAAGTATGACTTTTCCTGAAAAAAAAAAATATATATATATATTCTCACGTTTTCTGATATAAACAACCCACAAAATATGAATGGGTCATCTTATTTCACAGTTTGTGGGTTGGTAGGCGCTCAAGATACCCAAATGTATGAGCAGAAGCACTGAAAAAGTGCCGTTTTTCATATGTCCCCTTTGAGGTTCAAGTTGCAAAACATGTTTTTACAATTATGACTATGCTTTGAAAACATGAAAAACAGCATGAAAATATGCACAACTCACACTCATTTGGTGCTTCGTGCTTGTCATTCACAGTATGACAGAATGACAAGTGTTTTTTGCATGAGCTGTGAGATCGATTCGAAGCTGTGAAAGTGACAGCCGGTGTGAATTTACACCGACTGATATTCAGATGAGACGCCTCAATCAACGATTACGTTATCAGTCTAAATGTATAATTTGAGCCTAGTAGTCCTGCCGATGAGAATAATACTGCTGTGTTGTAATACTGTTTAACGGGCAACAACAGCTGTCAGTGTGTCAGTGTGCTGACTTGACTACAACTTGCGAACAGTGGGCAAATGGGAGAATCGTGGGTACCCATAGAACCCATTTTTCAATCACATATCTTGAGGTCAGAGGTCAAGGGACCCCTTTGAAAATGGCCATGCCAGTTTTTCCTCGCCAAAATTTAGCACAGGTTTGGAGCGTAATTTAGCCTCATTGGCAACAAGCCAGTATGACACATAAAGCTGAGCCCGCTACAACCTAAAAATCGCAAGTTGCGTTAAGAAATTAGTGGCATTAAAACAAATTTCGATAACACGTTATTATCACGTTTATTAGGTTTGTTTTTTTCCCTGTTAAAAGGTTTTGTTGGGGGAGTTTTTCTTTATCCGATGAGACGGTCGTACTGTAAAGGACAGAGGGTGTCATATCCTGTAAGGATTGTAAAGCCCCCTGAGGCAAATTTGTCATTTGTGATATTGGGCCATGCAAATAAAATTGACTTGACTTCACTTGACACTATCATCCATTCAAACATGGAGACTCCAAAATGTACCAGCATTTTGTGATTTTTACATTATTATCACATTTCTTTCCTTCTGTCTTCTGTTCTCCTCCACTTTCCTCCCTTTTTCCTGTTTTCTTTCTGCCTGTCCTCTCTCCTTTCTTGCTGCTCCTTCCTTTGTTCGTACCTTTTTCCTTTCTTTATTTCTGTCTTTCTCTCCTCCTTTACCTCCTCCATCTTGTCTCTATGTTCTCTTCTCTCCTTTCCTTTTTTTGTCCTTTCTTTTCTTTTCTTTTCTTTTTTCTTTTCTTTCTTGCTTCCTTTAATGTTTTGAAAAATAAATATTTGTAAAAGTAATTTTAAAAATCTATATACATATTTTATTATTTTTCCAACCAATAATAATTATCTCCTTCGAATTCATAACGATAATTTCTCTACATACACACACACACACGCGCGCACACACACTGTTTTTCTCTCTGTGGATCTCTCCTCGCACAGACCTGTCAGAGCTGTTGACCTTAATTTCTGTTTGTCAGAGAAGAGTAAACAAGAGTAGAGTGCATTAATGTCTGGGATATTTTACATTAATGGCAGGATATTTTACATTCATGCTACACGCGCAGCAGAGTAAATACCGTACATATGGAACAGAAAGATAACAGGGACGCACTTAGAGAAAAGCAGCCGAGCTGATGCTCTTATCTCTGCGCAAAGTGACGGGAAAAGGCTCGAGGCGACTTGCAGAGTGTTTGGGGGCTCAGAGCAGAGAGGCGAGCATACCATGTAATTAGTGTAAAGAAAACACATTTGGTACAGTATATACACACCATTCATATTTCACAGTATTCTCTCCTCCCTGATAGCAGCACTCTTCACTTAAAATAACAGTGAATTAGCTGTGACACTGTAAAGATCTCTCTCTATATGAGTCCCCCCCACCCCTCCCCCCGCGGCTGTAATCTGACAAGTGAAACCACGTAAGGTTCATTGACACTTTATGGGCGATAGAGCTGTATTCTATAGGTTCAGCTTCCCTTTGGCAGCATGCGGGGAGTCTGTGTCATTCTGAATGGTATCAGCACGGGGGAAATGATCAAGAGTGTTATCCGCACAAAACCCGCCTCTGCTGCAGCTCCATGCAGCGGTGGAAAGTACACTGAGTACATTCACTCGGCAACTAAAGTTCTCAAGTACTTGTACTTTTCCATTTCATGCTAGATTATACTTCTATTCCATCTCAGAGAGAAATATTCTCGTTATTATCTATCATTCATTGGATTTCATCCGAGAAAACACGATGCAGGCCTTGTACAGAGTTCTACTTTATGAGGAACCAGCCCGTTCTCATTCCCAGGGCGTCACATACAGGAGCTTTGTCACAGCCCTCGGCGTGTTATACCATTGCACAAGTGTGCGTATGAGACTCACCGGGCTTTTAAGTAACTACAATGTAAATCTGCGTCAATATTACACGCTCAGAAAAAGTGGTCAGGGAGTGACGTAGTTTAAAGAGCAAAAAAAAACACACACCGGACCTGCTCCCTGTCCTCTCTTCACAGAGTCTGACATGGCTCATTCAGAGGTTAGAAAAACACAACGATTCTTATTTTCAGGTGATTATACACTAAAAAAAAACATACTTAATAATATTATATTCCATTTTTGCCAATAGATCCCCCTAATTGTTACACACTAGTCCTTTAAACATGTCATATGATATGCTACTTCAGTTAAGAAGAAATATTACTGGGACCACTACAGAAAAGTGCAGATGAACATTTAATATCCAGGAATTGACAATATAGACACTGACTATTACAACAGGCCTAATAGTGCTGTCCAGCCATATTATATATTATCTTATTATTTTAGGTTTTCACACTTGGTCCCTTTCAGCCCTCCAAACGAACTCAGAGCGATTAGTTTTTGCATATATGTGAACACTCCAAAAGAACTCAGACCCCTCTGAAACGAAGCGTACTCAGACCTCCTCAGGAGATGGTCTGTGTATGGTTTGATTCAAGTCTGCGTTGCAGAGTTAATCTGTGCATTGTGAACACAATGTGCTCCAGGTTCGCTTTGCCTTTTGCCATTGTATTTTAGCCCTCTAGAGTTGCCGTAGACAGATCACATGCGCTTGCGCACTGTGACGCTCGGAAAAACAACACAGAACCATGGCCACTAGTGGACGAGGACTAGTTTGGACCGATGTAGAAACTACTGTATGTCTCCAGATATGGAACGTAGACGTTCAACGCACAGCAACGCTACGGTTCTCTTCCAATTTTCAGTTCATATGAAAGCGACACGTTTTATTAGGGCCGCACTGCAGTGCCGCGGGAAAAAAGTTTTAAAAAAAAACTATGTGAAAAGGGCCTGTGCCAGCCCTAAAAATGTCATTGAAGGGGAAAGCATTGACCAGCAGTGATGAAGGTAGGAACTGTAATGTGAACAGAGAGAGGACTGAGGCCCCATCAGAGCTGAAGCGGACCAGAAACAGAACTGAGACCTGTTTCAAATGAACTGACACTTTAAAGAGGACCGACTTTGGTTCGTCTTAAAAGGACTATATGTGAAAACACCCTTAAACTACTACATGAAGAAGTTACATTTAAGCTAGTGGCCCGGCTCTAGGGATGGCAATGTCGCACAAATGATCCACCACTTTGATCCTGAGTGAAATAGCACTATATAATGTTTTTGATGTCTGTCTTAAGTCAAGCCTGTTTTATGGATGCATTACTTATCAGTGCATTGGATTTTTGTTTTAAGCTCTATAGTTTATAAGCCCGCGATCCACCTTTTCAAGAGCCTTATAAAATGCAAAACACATCGCTCCTTCCTATATGAAAATCCTCAATCTAATACTTTTATGGACTCAGTTAGAAGTCACTACAATTCCACAGACACTCTCTGTTTTGTTTTATTTTTCCAACAATACGTTTCTATAGCAAATGCACCTCTTCCCTCATAGTAGATGCAGTGCACGCAGCTTCTCTATCTTCAGCAGGGAAACATTTGTAATTTGAGGGAATAAACTGTCAGAAGGCGTCCCTCCTGATGCCTGCAGGGCTCCGTCGACTCACTGGGGACCAACAAAGTCAGAAATCTTTCCAAGCAACATCAGTGCAGTTTTAAAGCTTTTTATGTGCTGCAGCTATTTAAACATTAAAACAGTATTAAAATTATACTGCAGGTCGGGGAGTAGGGGGTAAATCTGGAAATGTCATACATACATAGAAGAGAGATGAAGAGATGGTACTCAGCTTGGCCTACCTCATTATTTGCTTTCAGCTCTTTTTAGCGACGCTTCACTGGTCGTGTATTAAAATATAATTAAATATGAATTAAATAAGGTTGAGTTTGACTAATAAAGTGGCCGTCTCACTTGATGCATCTCCATTTCACCGTTTTTTCCCCCCTTTTCTGTCTCCACTGACAAGGATGGATATATCATACGTGACATGTGGAATATATGCCAAGTATGATATATTCTCTCTTGTTTTATTTCTCACTCCCTCTCTGTTTCTTTCAGTTTTTTGAGATGGTGGTGCACATAAACGCAGCGGCTCCTCTGGGGCCAGATGTGAGAGTTAATATTTGTCATAGAGTCTGTTCCAGTCTGTCATTCAATGACAGAATGAACTACTAAAATAACTTACTTATTTTATGGTTTTATTTGTTTTATGGTTTTATGCCTTAAAATTGTTATTACCATTATCAGCTTGTTTTTTATTAATAGTATTACCCTATTTTGTATCTCTTTAGTATTCTATTATTTTATTGTTTTCGCTCATGGTGTTCCCTATTTTTAACACCTGTGTTATTGATTTGTTTCTCTTCTGAAGCACTTTGAGTTGCATTTTATGTTATGAAAGATGCTATATAAATAAAGTTTATTATTGTTAGTATTATTATTAGTATTATTATTATTATTATTATCATTATCATTACTATTATTAACTTGACACTAGAAATGGAATTCAAATGCTTTCTTTGCATGAATGGGTAAAAGCTGTTATTGAATATAACATAACATAATATAATATAATATAATATACAATTCAGAGAGAATATAAAGCAAATGAATTACTCAAATGGAAAAATATCTTACATAAATACATATGCATATATAAGAATTTACATATGACCTATACATACACATACATTTGTGAATACAGTCACACACGCGATACTATGCTATGTGGTCAAAAGTATATAGACACCCTTGTACACAAGCCCCTTTACAATGAAGAGAAATATTATTATTATACTATTATTTATATTATATGTATATTATTTTATACCAGTATCTCTACTCTAGCTTTAAAGCTGAGCTACAACCCCGTAGTTGTGCAAGTTGTGTTAATGCGTTAAAGAAATTAGTGGAGTTAAAACAAATTTGCGTTAATGCTTTATTATCGCGTTAACTTTGACAGCCCTAATTTCAACAAATTATCACGCTATTTTTGGCATCAAAACAACTATAGTTACCCTTGGTGTCACTTTAGGTTTAGGCAACAAATCCACTTAGTTTTAGGTTTAGGAAAGAACTACATGGTTGGGCTTAAAACAACTTTGTTTTTAAAGTGAAAGTGAAACTTAACACACGGAACACACTATTGCCGCGGATGGCTTTACACTGTAGTGAATGGAAAAACCCGATGCGTCTCATATTGGTGCTAACGGGTATCTTGTGCGGCGGTATCAAACGCCGACAGCCGTGACAATGCCTCGGTTTTTGAGGCCCTGGGAATGAGAACGGGCTGTATATTTTCGTCTCTCTCTTGTGCGCAAATGAGATAGACATTGAAAACTGCTTTCCATGCGCTCAAAGCCTTTTTAATCTGCTCTCATCATATAGACATCTTTCTGTCTCCGTGTCAGGATCAAAGAGCTCTGGTTGGTGTGAATTCTCCCACATTAAGTCCTGTGAGTTCTCCTCTTTGTCTCTTTCTCTTTCTCCTTCGGCTCTCTGTGACTTTCCTCACATTGTTTTCCCTCCTCTCGTCCCTGAGGCTTTCCTCCCTCCGCTGTCTCTCTCTCCTACTTTCTCACTAACAAGGACGCAGACTTGTTGTGCATGTAGACATCAAGTAAGACCGTGCTGACATAAAGCCTTGCATTTAGTTTCCATGAGGACTATATGGTGCATGGAAGATGTACAGTCTGTGCTTACGGATAAGCAGCGCAGTAGGAAACCGTGGCGCCCTGCGGAGAACCAGACTGCATCTGAATGATGTTCTCGAAATTCATTTGATTGGTGCGCTTGTCCCTGGAAATGAGTGTTGTTTTGATCCATAGAACCCAGAATGAATGCAGTCTGAGGAGGTTGAAACATGCTGCATATCAGCATGTGAGATTGTAGCCGTATATTTTCCTAAATCTCTTTCATTTTGAGGATTGTGTAACCTTCGTAATATCTAAATCATTTGTCAACGGCTTTCAAAATGACACATACAGTATGAGCGTTCCCCAAATGACTCCCATGACCACCGTGTGCCGCTTGTTTTTTTTCAGGAAGGATACGGGTAAAGGAAACTAACGTTGACTGTTCAGAAATGGGACATGAATCATGTTCTCCGGTGTCAAACATGTCAGACATCGTGTGGATACAACCATCCACCCCGACCTCGTCCGTAAGAAGTTTGTTCGCATTACAACATCACACTATTTCCGCTTTTGCTCCTGAGAGAGGACAGCCATTAGTCACGTTACAGGGACAAGACACTTGTCAGAGCAGGTTCTATCGAGTCTGCTTGGAGGATTAATTCTCATCAGAAACCGCTGCAGCTGCTCCATCTGTGTCTATACAGGATGTGTTCAGGCACAGTGTTGAATGTAGGTCACCCGTGTTTTGGCAGCGCTCAGAGCCAAAACACGTTATCACTTTAGTCAGGCGTGTAAAGTGGAAGAAATTAGCAAAAATACACTTCATCACTACCCCTTGTCCCAAGCGCTATTTTTGATGCACTGCATAGCCCTATACGTGTCAAACTATGATGTTCCACTGCGGTCACAGTTTTAAACTAGAGCTGTATTTTAATCGAAATTTTATCAAAATTACAATGTGGTTTACTGCAATTTTCAAATCGCAGGAGGCAGGCAAAATGTGTGTCAAAATACCATTTTAAAGTAAATATTGCCGTGCTGCAGAGATGTCCTGGCCTACACATCATGTTCTACAGACTTAAGAAAAACAGCTTTATTTGGTTTCCTGCAAACATCACACCATAATCATTTTGATATGTTTTTTCAATGAAAATGAGAATAATGATGTAAAAATGATTATTCTCTCTAATATCGCAAATCATATAGCAATTGCAATATCTATCAAAATAGTCACAATTACTTATTTTTCCAAAATTGCTCAGCCCTAATTTAAACACGAGGTAGCGTTACGTAAGTTAAGTAGTCCACTTAAATAAATCAGACAGTTGTCCCCTAGGTGAAAATTGTGTTTTTTTCAGCCCTGTCGTGTGTAATAAACACACTTTGATGCTTTTAGTGTGTAATTTCACGCTACGTAGTCTTTACTTCCTGCAATGTAAATGCATCCTGTGTGAATATGCTATGCTCAGAGCTAGCGACATAGAACAAAAAGACAGAAAGACTGCTAGTGATGTGTTTTCCGTACAGAATTTTCTTGGTTTACATACTTATTTTAAGTCCAACCATGATGTTTTTCCTAAACCTAATTGTGGCCATTACCGTAGTTTTGTTGCCTAAACATAACTGTTACCGCTTCATATATCCTATACTGTATATACTGTATATATTCTTAATACATATGTTCTTAATATGCCTGTATATGTTGTTAATATGCCCTTGTATAAAGTATTTCCTTTTATAATTGTAATGTAAATGTAATTGTAATGTAAATGTAATTATAATGTAAATGTAATATAATTTATTATTTTAATGGAGCTTCCCGGCAAAAAGTATTTCACACGTTTGTACCTGTACAACCGGCGTGACAATAAACATCTTGAATCTTGAATCTTGAATCTTGAATCTTCACGGTAACTGCATGGTGTTAAATGACACGTTATCATGTAACGCGGAAATGTCCTCAAAATGTTGTTCTATTTATACGTCTTCCATGAGATCGGGTTGGTTTTGTATGACCCATCCATCCAACCTGTCCTCCTCCCTGTGCAGACTTTATAATATGTCACCTGACTTCCAGAGCACTTGCTCTGAATGTCTAATATAACCGCGGATGGGTTTACATTGGAGTTACTTGAAAGCCCGGTGCATCTCATTCAGACGTTAAAGGGTGCCCTGTGCGTTGGTATCAGACGCCGACGGCTGTGATAAAGCCTCGGTATTTGATGACCTGAATGAGACCGGGCTGAAAAATCTGATTCTTAAAAAAATTCTATACTAGGGGACCATAAACTATAAATAAGAAGTGGACGTAGTCACTGTGACGTTACCTATTGGTTTGTGGAATGCCATTTTGAAGCATTGAGCTCAGCATTTTGGCCATCGCCATGTTGTTTTTTTGCAACCAGAAGTGACACGAAGGGTAGAGCTAAGTAAGACATTTTTAAGGCAACCACAATGTTATAATTAACTTTTAAGAACTGAAAACACACTGTGAACAAAAACATGGACAACACAGCGTTGTCCGTGTTTTCGTAGCGACCTGTCAATCCCAAGGTAGCCACGCCCTAAAGCATACCCTGCTTTATGGTCTATTAGAATCTAAATGGGACCATAATTTACTAAATGAACATCATGCTGTATTGAAGAAGACTTGAAACTAGCGACTGAGACCATAAACTCATATTTACAATGTTTACTGTGGTAATAAATCAAGTGAGAAGTAGGCTCATTTCTCATAGACTTCTATACAATCAGACTTCTTTTTGCAACCAGAGGAGTCGCCCCCTGCTGGCTATTAGAAAGAATGCAAGTTTAAGGCACTTCCTCATTGGCTTCACTTCTCAAACCCAGAGGTAGCCCACTGTAGGGGAGATCATTTGTAACTCTTATCAGGCACCGGGTTCAGTGGATTTGGGTCCAGTGTGCACACATTCTGTACTGTATATTATATTCTTTAAATACTGGAGGACACCAGCGAGTGCACTTTCTATGTGTTCCGGTACTGTGGGGTCTGCAGTAGCAGAGAGGCTGTAGATAAGTAGGAAGTCGTTTGGGAGAGACACAGCAGATTTATCACAGGGAACCCAGGGGAGCAGAAGGAGGCTAATATAGCACAGGTGTAGTGTCGCTGCTGTGCAGAGGTTGCCCTCATATTTCTCTGACTGGTGTTCTGTCTCTCTTTGTCCTCCGCTGCTCGCTCTGACTCTGACACCACACCGCTCTGCTGCATTAATGCACCTTTATCTCTCCCTCATTTCTCATTCCAACACTCTCACATTCAGCCTTTTCATGCCGTCGGTGCTGCGAAACATCTTGAACAAAGAAAGCCTCCATTCTCATTGTTAAATATCTGAAAAGATGCTTTTATCAACCAATCTCCAGGTTGGATTTTCTGCATTTTACTGCACATTAAGGCAGCCGGACAAAATGTCAGATAACATCCACGGTCTGAACATAAATATGGTTATTGTGATGGCAGATTAACAACAGTCTCGGTTGAATGGGATCGTAATGACAAACCACTCGACTACACACACAAACATCAGGCAGATTGACGGCGTGTGTCCCGCGCACAGACAGAGCAACATCTCAGCACTACAACAATAAAACGACACTGGAATCTGCGGACAAAGAGAGAAAGAGACAGAGAGAGAGACACCGGGATAAAAATGATTGAGTGGAAGCAAGCTGGAAACACAAATTCTCCTCATGAAGACGTCATCGTTGTAAACTCATAAACGAGCGCCGCGGTGCATTTCTGTCAGCGAGACAGAACATCATGGCAAAGAAGGACTTGTTATATTTTCCTCAATCTCTGCATGCTGTGTTTTTTATTGTCCCATTTGCATTAGGTATGGTACCTCAGGAAGCACTCAAATCGCATTAGAGCGTACGGAAATGAAATCAGAGGCCACGTATTGATGTTCCCCCCCGAAGCAATTAATTCTGATTTATGGCGTTATTGGGTGAAAGAGCTGAGCGACAAAGTCAGCACACACGGTCATAAATAATGCTCATCTAAAATGAAGCAGTGTTATATGGGCTCATGAATGACTAAATGAAGTTTTGTTCCAAATTGAGATGATTTGAAAAATTACAATGACACAAATATTGTTATCAGGTTTACAAATGAACACATAAAGCTGAAATAAATTAGGGTAATTTGTAAAACAATGCTAATAACTTTCATCTTTAACTGTCCAAATGGTAATGTTTTTTTTTTGAGAGTTGATACATTTTAATTTAGGATGAGAAGAGGTTAAGATGTTATTTATCCCCGGGGTGAATTCACATGTCACAGCAGCACAATTACACAAGTAATTGAAAAAATAATTACATTACAATACTGTGATAAACATGAATTGTGCAAACAGTTGTTAAAAGGTTAGTCCAGTTGTGCAAACACTGTTATATTGTATGTACTATACATAATGTAATATACAGTAAATATAGGCATAGAGATGTACAGTATGTGTGCATAATGTAACATATAATACATATGTACATATATATGTAATAGGGCTGTCAATCGATTAAAATATCAAATCGCGATTAATCGCATGATTGTCCATAGCTAATCAAGATTAATCGCAAATTAAGCGCACATTGTTTTCTGTTCAAAATGTACCTGGTAAAAGTATGTATATTAGGGCTGTCAAAGATATTAACGCTTTAACGCAAATTCGTTTTAACGGCACTAATTTCTTCAACGCATTAACACAATTGATCTTTCGGGTGTTGTAATAAATATATACATACATTTGTACAAAGCAAGCACATTTGTCCACTCCCGTATTGATAATATATAGTATTAAATACTTGACAAATCTCCCTTAAAGTACATTTTGAACTGACAAAAAAATATATAATTCATCATTAATTTGCGATTAACCACGTTTAACTATGGACAATCATGCGATTAATTGCGATTAAATATTTTAATCGATTGACAGCCCTAATGTATATATTTATTATTGGAAATCAATTAAAAACACAAAACAATGAGAAATATTGTCCTGAAACCCTCACAGGTGCTGCATTTAGCATAAAAAATATGCAAAAATCATGGGAAACTCAAGCTCAACAGGCAACAACAGCTGTCAGTGTGTCAGTGTGCTGATTTGACTATGACTTGCAAATGCATGTGATTATCATAAAGTGGGCATGTCTGTAAAGGGGAGACTTGTGGGTACCCATAGAACCCATTTTCTCCCCTTTGAAAATGGCCATGACAGTTTTTCCTCGCCAAAATGAAGCACAAGTTTGTGGCATTATTTAAGTAAGTAGTATGCCATGGTTGTTACCAATGGATTCCTTAGGTTTTCTACTTTCACGTGATACCAGTATCTTCACTCTAGCTTTAAAACTGAGCCCACTACAACCTCTGAAAGATCAATGGTGTTAATGCGTTAAAGAAATTAGTGGCGTTAAAACAACTCTGGGACATGCAGTGCTACTGTACTCAGCTTCAAGTGTGCTTGCACTAAATGAACATCAGTAGTTTGACAGGCAAAATTTCAAAGCTTCTGGCTCTCTGCGAGCAGAATATCCCATTCTCCTTCTTCTAACCCTCAGATATCTCAGTGCCAGATAAGAGACTGCAGAGAAACTGGGTTACAAGTTTCTTGCGGGAGCTGTTTTTGTTATTTTACTTTCCTGTAAGAACGCAGTGGAGAGAGGATGGAAGTGATTGCACATACCCCAGTGAGACTTTTCCTTTTCCCTACATGTCCTTTTTTGTCTTAACACTTCCACTGATCTCTGACTCCAGCCAATGAAAAGCATCAAACATTGTTGGCAGCAGTGAACCTGCACTTCAGACAGCCACAGTAAAAAAAGCAGCAAAAAGTGCAGAAAGAAAAGGTTACTTCAAACCCTTTTTCTCTGTGATGTTTGAAAACAAGATAGCACAGGTGACTATTTCACATTTAACAATCTACTACAGTGTTTTATGCTCTCTTTCACCCCCATAAGGGGCCAATATGTAATATATTTAATGTAATAAATCGTAAAATGACCATGATATGTCATCAGAGATTAAGGAAACATGCTGAATTGAAATACCAATATGAAATATGAAATACAGTATCTACCTGAAAAGCCTCAGCACATCTCTCTGTGGTCTGTGTGCAGCTGGGTTATCAAAGTAGCGAGTATTTAAGACACACAGCCGGTGAAGTGATTCCGACTACTGCTGGCCAGAGGCTAATGCGGTCGTGTCTAGAAGGTAACCCTCAAAATGCGAAAACGTGCGCTGCTATCAGTCCCACCGGAGGAGCTGACGGGCCATGGCTCCAATGCTTTCAATTTGGACTGCTGTTACCAATTTTAAATGCTAGCTGTCGGTGCTACATAGTGCTCCTTTATTATTCTTTTTTTAAAACACATGATAATTCCTTTTTATAATGATCCCTGAAACTTGATTATTGCAACAAGATATGTACTGAGCAAGCCCAGTCGCCTGGAAAAATTGTTTGGCATTGTACGTTGCTGCAAACTATGGATACGTTGAATGTCGACATTTTTGCAATTGGTTAGAGCGAGTGACGTAGTATACCAAGCGACCGTTTTGTGGTATAATAACGTCATTGAAAGTCACATGGTATGATAACCAGTATAACAAGCGAGAAAGTCCACTGAGGAAGGTGGGAGGGGTGGTGGGTCAAAACAACATCAGGATTTTCACCTAGGAGTCCGCTGTTCGCGTCCCGTGTGAAACCAAAGTAAACTGACTTTACGCTTGTTACGTAACGTTGTGTAAGAAATTATAAGGGCAGTTGTTATTTATTTACACTAGTGACGTTGTCACCATTGTTACGTTACGTTACGCTACGTTACGTTGTTTCTTTACAAATGTTACGTTACGTTGTTACGTTACGTTGTTACGTTACGTTGTTACGTTACGTTGTTACGTTATGTTACGTTGATATGAAAGGTATTTTATGAAACAATATTTTTTATTCAGAAACTTGTCTCGTGGTTTGCAGAAAAGTACAATGCCAACATTTTGTCTAGTGACTGAGTTGAACTTGAAGTCAGTTTCTGGTGGACAAACCATGTAATGATGCGGTTTCGAAGTTACTGCAAACATTTCATTGATATTTCTTTGCTGGACTACTTATCAGCTAACAGCACAATGCTCCTACTGTATGTCACATATGCTTAAAAAAGTAGGTTTTATGATAAACTGTATACTGTAGTGTTCATGTAATGTGGAAGGGAAGGTAACAATAGGACAGACTCATGTTTACGACTCGGAAAGCTGCCTTAACATAAGAAATTTGCTCTTCGCACGCAGAGGGCGCAGAGCCTTGCAGAGGCATTGTATTGCTTTACAGGACAAGATTTGATTGACTTGAAGCCTCCAGGTTTTTCTGCCTTCTCCAGCACTTCCATATTATTTAATGCCACGTTACACATATTGGAGTCTGAGAAGAACCTGGGTTTCCCTTAATGTAAGTACTTGGATGTTGACATTAACTGTATTTTAAAAGTCCATCACTCACAACTACAACTTGACATGAACATGACCTGAAAAAAATTCGAAAATCAACTACATATAAGAAATATGTTTAGGACACATCATTTGTTCGTTGCCAGTTTTGGCTTTCATCTGCGTCAGAACATCCACAGTTTTGCAGAACGCTGCAGATAATTCAGCATCAGATTGCGGAGGAACAAACAGGTGGAGCTCTCCACCACCTGCAGCTGCAGCGACCCGCCCACAGCAGGCCAAAACACTGATTCAGCAGCGTCTGCACTCCCAAATCACCTCGGGGAAACAGCGAGAGATCCCAGTGCAATAACAGCACATCAGGCTCCTCAGAGGAGAGCAATCAATTAACAGCAAGCCGTCTGTGGCTGCTAATGCATCCATCTTTTCTCTCCCTCATACTGTACAACCTCTCCCTGCTGTTCTTCTCCATCTCTCATGTCTCTCTGTTTTTTTCTTTGAGGAGAGGAGACGACTTCAAAGGCCAGTTACAGCAGCCATCTCCCCGCTCAGGCATAAATATCCCGTCAGCAGCATAGAGCGAACGGAGTCCCGTCTGAATACAGTAAGCTGCTCCGACACTTTCATTAAATATTTAGTCATATGCGCTACTGTGGGAGCACAGCGTGTGTGTGTGTGTGTGTGTGTGTGTGTGTGTGTGCGTGTCTGCATTGGTGGGAAGAAAGAGAAAAAAAGTGATTGTGGGACTGTGATATGAAGAAATGAAGACAGTTGGGGGTTGAGGAGCTACAACGGCTATGGAATATCGAACAACAGACAGGAAATTAAAAAAATCTGAGTGTGTGAGTGCAAGTAAGTGTGGTGTGTTGTGTTGTTTCGTCCTCATTTATGCTTTGTATCCTTTAAAGTCTACATTCAGAGTACTTCCTTATGTACCAATTTTCATAGCAATCTATCCAAAAGATGTCGAGACATCACCCTGAACCCAAAATGTAAACCTCATGGGATTACCAAAATCAGCAGGAGTCATTGTCTGGAAACCTTGAATGTCTGTAGAAAACTTTGCGCTTGGATAAATGACAATCCCCAGGTTGGTAAAATGTTTCTTGGTCCGTCTGATCCAAAGCCAGACCTATCTCCATGCTTCGTTTTAACGCTGTGCCAGCAGTGGAGAGAAGTCCAGCTGAACCAACACATTCTCATACCGACTCGTCACATACTGCCGCTTTGTCACGCCCCTTGGCGTCAAAGGCATCAGGCATCAAAACCACTATAGTTACCCTTGGCGTCACTTTAGGGTTCAGCATCAAAACCACTATAGTTAGGTTTAGGAAATAACTACATGGTTGGGCTTAAAACTACTACATTTGTATAGTGAAAATGACATTGAACGTTGTGAACACGGGACACAGAACAGCTTTTGATTGTAATGTTGTAATGTGAAGAACGGGATACAAACGGTTTGTTGGACCCATCCACTTCCCCTCCCGTCCGTCCGGTGTGTGTCTTTCGCTCTTTAAACTACGTCACCACACTCCCGGCGCACTTTTTTGGACCAACATCGTCGGGAAAACGATGACATTTTCAGCGCGTAAGTTGCTAGAAGATGGTAACACGGAGATAGAGGAGAGGGAGGAAAATTCAGTCTAAAATAGGCGGCCAATGGCAGACGCCGTCTACATCCTGTGAGTCAGACTGAGACTAAAGTGGTGGACCAACCAACAGACCGACATTGCCGTCCCCAGTGCCGTGCCACTAGCGTGTCTATAAACCAAGAGACACGTTTGAGCTCTTCACAGAGACTGATAAAACAACCATCTATGAGAAAACACTAGGAGAACTAGTGATCTGAGGGTAAGAGGACGGTTCAGTAACAGAGTGATGTTTGAGAGAGTGAATCATTTGTTGTGTGTGTGTGTGTGTGTGTGTGTGTGTGTGTGTGTGTGTGTCAGCTGTGATGAATGGCCGTGTGCTGCAGGACGTCTTGGGGCCGGTGGCTGTGATGATGGCAGAGCAGACTGTTCTAATGAAAACTGACTGTGAGGCTCAAGTTCAGCAGCAGGAGAGACTTCAGGCAATATTTCACTTCAGTATCACACTGTCACATTTATAAAAACACTCTGTTGGCTCCGGATGAATCCACCGGCAGTCAACCTCGCACACTTTTTTTCCTCTTTTGTTTTCTTGTTTTTTTTCATCCACGGATTCCCGAATGTGTTTGTTGCTGAACCTCAGAGTCAGTACAAGACTGCAGGAGATTTTTTTCAGACTGATATATTGAGTGATTGTTTTCCCCCAAAGCGAATTTAAATCGGTTGATGTATTTTCTGCTTTCCTCCCCTGTTGATTGTTTCATGATAATATGGTTATCAAATAACATAACAAAGTTTAACTAATGTTTCCAGTGAGTCCAATTTTTGTACAGTGCTGGAACAAAATCCGATAATTAAAGCTAGAGGTGGTAATCTTAAGAAACTAGCAGGAGTACGCTAAATTTAAAAAAAAATATCCAACAGAAAAACCCAGCCCAGTGTTGCCAACTCTTTTCCAATGAAAGTAGCTAGCAGCACTAGCTCCAAAAGTCACTAAATCTATCAAGAAAGTCGCAAAGTCGGCAACATTGACAGTCCGTCCCTTCAGACCTCCCTCCAAAGCCACTCCCCCAAAAGTATCACCATGAACATAGACAATAAACATGGCTATTGTTAGTACTCAGAGCTGTCAAGCTGGCAGCTTGCGGAAAAGTCCGGTGAATGGGTAGAAAGGTAGGTAGGCAGGTTTATTACAGTCCTGCGACAGCCACAGATACCGTTTTTTGTTTTTTTTTCTTTTTCGTCAAAGCATTTGATTTACTGATTGCTGTTGGGATGTAATGAGAATTTCAACAAATATTAACAAAAATATTTTACCAACTCTAGCTTTAAAATAAAAACGGTTCTAAAAACGTTTCTAAGCCAACCTTTCGTTTATTATAATTTAGTGCTCATGTGTTGCATATGTGTCAGTTATCTGTGAGTTTGCTAAACCCTTCAACATTTCAGACATTTGGAATTCTTCCTTCTCTGGGATGACAAATACTTTCTCACGATGTCATGTGATCACGCGAGAATCTCAGAATCACATATATCACACAAAATCCAACTTGTCAGGCATCGAGTAATGCATTTGTGTCTGGCAGCTATGGGCGTGGCTTAGGTGTGTGAGGCGGCACAAAGTGGTGACCTTTTCTAAACAACAGGTTAGCGAGAGGTTAGCGTAGATGCTGAAATAGCATCAGAACCGGAGAGTATTTCTTCATTGAAAGAAGAGCAGAGAACGGAACTGAAGGCTTTTCTCGATGGAAAAGATGTTTTCGCTCTTCTCCCTACTGGGTTTGGCAAGAGTTTGATTGACAGATAGTTCATCCAATCACCTGCCAAGTATTTTTTTCTTTTTAAGTGCCTGCCCTTTTCCAAACAGTGTCCAATTACGGCTTTGAAGTGCGAAGTACTTTTAAACCAGTGTGTCTCCCTAGTAGTTGTGGGGCTTCAATATAAACAGGATGATGGCCGAGCATCTGTATGTGTGCATGTCTTCATCCTCATACGTCCAGCTATGAATCAGTGTGTACAAGATCATTTACAGACGTGCACATGCTTACACTCTGCTTGTGTACGCGTCTATACGGTCGCTACTCATCTCAGCCAAGGGCACCGCAGTCGTTCCTGCTGACAGACGAGTCACTCAGAGCTGAGGAACTCCTCCCGTCCTGCGACCCCACATATCTCTCTCCCCTGACAACCTCTCCATCAGTCCTCTCATCCATTCCACCCTCCCCATCGCCCTCTTCACCCAGCCATCTCTTGCTCGTGCCTCCTCATGTTGCCCTCTTACAAGGAGGGAAAGACTGACGAGTATACGAGGCCCAGCATGGAGCCGCGGTAATGATGCCTGAGATGGAGACGAGGAGTGGATGGATGAACGGATGGACGGAGGGAGAGGGCACAGCAGGAGGTCGAGGTAGAAATATGAGATGAAAGTAGAGCTTAATATAGAGGGATTGATGGAAGAAGGACCGGGTCGCACTTCAAAAAACATAATTTAAGAGTAGCCTTCTTGTACTTCCCTTGGCCTGCACCGTCCCCTCACCCACCTCCCATTTCATCTGCTCTCTCCTCGCCTCCCAGCACTAAATGATGCAATGTGCTATCAATAGTGAATGTGTGAATTCTGCATTTTTCAGGCATCCAGGCAACACACTGAGCAGTACAGTAAGTTCTTAATATATACAGCATATATATGGGTGAGAAACGCACTCCTTCACACCCGCCAGGAGGCTGCGAGCCAGCGTTATCTAACTCCCACAGACGGCCGCAGCTAAAAAAAACTGCTTAAAACTTGACAGAAATTGGGTCATGTTCTCATTTGCTGAGAGTGAGAGTGAAGAAAAAAGAAAAAGGCAAAGATCAAACTAGAAAAAAAGGGAAGAATGGAAGAATAAAGCTCCTTTTTGTCAGCCTCATCAAAAGACCCCAAAA
This sequence comes from Sebastiscus albofasciatus, assembly GCA_916701655.1. Classification (NCBI taxonomy): domain Eukaryota; kingdom Metazoa; phylum Chordata; class Actinopteri; order Perciformes; family Sebastidae; genus Sebastiscus; species Sebastiscus albofasciatus. Next base: position 61,682 of record CAKAOI010029889.1, on the reverse strand, counting down.
GCTGTGAATCTCCTGCTTTTAAATTATAATTTTTATGTCTTTTTTTTTTCCTCTTGTGCTGAATTGGGGTGCTCTGCTTTGGCTTTTCATTAATGACCACAGGCTGAACTGCTAGATTATTAAAAAAAAACAGTGTCTGGTTGATCTGGTTCAGCAGCTGAAGTGGGTTTTATTCTCTCGTTTCTTTCTGCAAAACATTTTGATAGACGTTTTTCATCACAGCAAATGATGACTACACCGCGAGCAACCGAATGATTTCACATTTTTTCTTGACCTACATCTCAGTGTTTCTTGTGAATAACACGTGATGTGTCACTGCTGCAGCTCTGCACCAGCTTTATTAACAGACATTTGTGAGGGGAAAAAAAAATTTCACACGTCATAGAGACTCATCATCAGCCATCTGTGAGACCAAGAGTCACTTTCAGAACCGGGACCTTTGAAGAGGGAAAGGCGTCATGATGACAGTTGGAAAAATGACTGGAAAAACAACATTTACAACACCTTTTTTATTTCTAATTTTAGGTCTAGAGCTGAAATTATTAGTTTATTCAGAATTAATTATTTTAGTCCTTAAGCTGAAATGTCAATCATTCTCTGGTTTCAGCTTCTCCAATGTGCATATTTGCTGCTGTTCTTTGTTTTTGAATCTATGATGACTTTATTTTGAACATATGAATGTTTTAAGTTTTGGACCATTGGTCCAACCCTGCCTTCTAAGAACTGCGTTCCCATACAACTAAACTGCATTCTCAGTTAAATTACAAGTGAAACATACCTTCTCTCGGATTACGGTCACAGTTTTAAACACGTGGTTAATGTTGTGAATTGAAACAAAACAAAACTTAGGTTAAATAACTTAAGTTATGTATGTTGCGTTTAACATAACATTAAAAATAAAAAAAAAATGTAAATTTCCTTTCACATGTTTTTTTTCACACCTCACACCACGAATAAATTCATCAACTAATCACGTTGTGCGGAACAGGTGGAGTTGCGCCTATATTAATAAAAACAACAACACAGAGTTTCCGTAGTCCGAGCCAAGACGGCAAACTTTATTACTCCTGTCATCTTTGACGAAGGCGGCGCAGACCAGATCCACTCCTTCTATTTTTAATTTTCACAATAAAAGCCCTAGAGGCAAGTATTTCATATTTTCGTGTTGTTTATTCGTAACGCCCCCGGTGCGTTAATGCCTTTAGTCCTGCCCACGGGGGGGATGCGAGCAGAGGAGGCAAGGAAGAGGCGTGAAAAGAGAGGAGTCGAGGCAACTGTTATAGCAGGTGAATTGGTTGTAGCCTACATTCAATGAAAAAAATAAAATAAAAAGCAATATTAAGGTGAAACAGCGCCTTACGAGGAGATACAAAAACGGTGAAGGGCAGAAAGATTGATCGCACATTTGATCCTCTTAAATAACTGCAACTTATGAATACAAAAGGAACAGTTACATTTATAGAGTCCTGTCATGGTTTGAGATTATTATAAGGACTTCCACAAAGGATAAACCTTTGCTTATAGCTTCTTCGGCAAGCCTCCTCAAGATGCATTTTAGGAATTGGGACCTCCTCCGAGATGGAGCACTGAGATTGAGTTCCGGGTCACAAGCTGGAGGAGCGAGGAGATGAGGAGGCACATATCGAGAAATGAGAGGAGCCATATGACTTTTAAAGACGCCGTTTTCTCTCCTGCTGAGAGAATGTATTTGCCCCACGGATCTCAACAGGGACGTCAACAGAGTGGCTCTGTAGATAAAGAGTTTTGGACTTGCGAAAAGTTGTACATCTTCATTTTATCAAGATAAAAAATCCATTCAATAGCTGGTGAGACACACTGGAAATAAAGAGGTTGACAGACCAGCTCGCCGACCTCGCCATCCCTGGAGCCCTGCTTCTGGCGTCACAGAATTCAAAATGCGCAGCATGACCACACACACTTACACACAGACACACGTACATTATCTAAAGAAGAGAAGAAATAAAGTGCATATTATCTCTGTCAGTCTGTCTCTCGGTAGTCATGAATAATTTGTCTGCAGGGAGAAGAACAGATTTTCCTCCCAGGTAAGAAGCATGTAGGCCAGAGCACTTCAAAGCTCATGTTTTCATAATGCAGTGTTACTGTGAGAGACACAGAGAGTGAAGCTCTGTTAGTGGATCAAACATGGAGCAGCAGCTTCATGGACGAACAGGTCAACACATCCACACATAGAGCTACTGACACTACAGCTAACAATCAAGAGCATAATTACTACAAGTATGTGTATAAATAAATAAATAAAGTTTGATTTTTAAACACACTGGGGTGGTTTGCAGCTGAGTGTGTTTGGGATGAGAGTCAGTACCTCCAAGTCTGAGGCCGTGGTTCACTGCCGGAAAACGGTGGACTGCGCCCTCCGGGTTGGGAGTGAGTTACTGCCCCAAGCGAGGGAGTTTAAGTATCTCAGGGTGGGAGATGGACAGGCGGTCATGCGCCGTCAACAGTTATGGGGGCGCTGTACTGGACCATTGTGGTTAAGAAGGAGCAGAGCCAGAAGGTAAAGTTCTCAATTTACTGGTACATCTACATTCCAACCTTCACCTGTGGTCATGAGCTTTGGGTACAGTGACCGAAAGAATGAGATTGCGGATAGAAGTTTTGCGGAGTTTCCTTTGTAGGGTGTTCTGGAGCTTAGACATCCGGATGAGGGCTCGGAGTAGTAGAGCCGCTGCTCCTTCGCGTCGAAAGGGGCCAGCTGAGATGGTTCGGGCATCTGATCAGGATGCCTCCTGGGCGCCTCCCTTTGGAGGTTTTCCAGGCACGTCCAACTGGTAAGAGGCCCCGGGGTAGACCCAGAACAAGCTGGAGAGATTATATATCTCATCTGGCCTGAGAACGCCTCGGGGTCCCCCAGGAAGAGCTGGGAAATGTTGCTGGGGAGCGGGAAGTCTGGAATACCCCGCTAAGCTTGCTGCCCCCGCGACCCGGCCCCGGATAAGCAGAAGCAAATGGATGGATGGATTTTAAACACAAAACTGCAGATAATTAACCATATAATTATGTCTCTTTTCACTTTTGATGTTATTATTTCACACATGGACATTATCACCTTCACCTAAATCACATAAGAAATGGTAAATGGACTTGCCTTTCTAGTCTTCCGACCACTCAAAGCACTCTACACTACATGTCAACATTCACCCATTCACACACATTCATACACTGATGGCAGAGGCTGCCATGCAAGGTTCCAGCCTGCTCATCAGGAGATAATTTAATGCTCATTCACACACACACACACACTGATGGCACAGCCTTCGGGAGCAATTTGGGGTTCAGTGTCTTGCTCAAGGACACTTTGACAGGCGGGTTTTACAGCTGGTGGTAATGTACCTGAATTAAGGATGCTAATTTAGAATTTTTTTTTCTGACCGATGACCGACCCTTGTTAATGATCATTAACCGTTAACTGACAGGATTAGTGCGTTGCATGCAGCAGTGCTGTGGTTGTAGTGTCTAACAAGCCGTCCAGCTGCAACGATAAGCCGATGCACAAACAGGTTAAATCCATCGTTTGTCACCAGCTGCAAAACAGGAAACTGAGTCCCCAGTTCACCCGTCCGGGAGAGTTAGCCGCCGTGATGTTGCGTGCATTGTCGTGGACACATGCAGTCACTTTCCCAGTAAGTCTTGTCTTGCCGTGTGTGTGACGGTGAGTATGATTCATCATTTTAACAGTAACATTATAGCTGTGAACGTAGCAGTGCAGTCTGTGTACAGTCTACTTGTCGGTGAATAAATGCTACAACTCCTCAAGACCCAAGCCAAGTTCCCCTGAAGGGTGAAGGGGGTTAGCCCCGAATTTAGCAACAACTCTGGCTGAGGCTCATTTAAGGTGGTCTGACTTTTAAGGTGGACCAGCTATTCTCCTTTAAGTGACAAGTCACTCCTACAAGTTTACTCCGCTTTTATTATTTTTTAACTATTTAACTGATGATACTGTAGCGTTAATCGGGTCAAAATTCTTATTGTTGGTTAAAGGACCGGTGTGTAACATTTCAGGGGATCTATTGGAAGAAACGGAATATAATAATATTATGGTGATATATTTGTTTGAAGCCAGATGGAGATTTTTTCAACTAAAAATTAAAAATTAGATAATAAAAAATAACAAAATAAAATAAGTATAAATAGATAAATAAATTAAAGGTCTTATTAATAACATTTTTATGCAGGCGAATATTTTTTTAAATAATACATCCACAGAGCTTTTAGAAAGGTGCCGAATAAAAGTGTCGCTTTTCCTAAAAATAAATATTATGATTGTGAATGAATCATTTTTCAAAAATTTTGGCGAGTCAAAAATGAATGTTTTGTTTATCTTTGTGGAAGATATCTGATGTCTGGTTCTCACTTCTGACAAGGTTTGTGAGCCAATAGTATAACAATGTTGGCATCAAGTGGTATCTCTGGGTCGTTAGTGAGTGTGTAAAAAACGGATAAATGGCTGAGATTGACGGTAAGTGGCTAGCAACCACTTGTTGTGAAGTAAATGCAATGGAACGGGGGAGGGCGACATCTAGTGGCTGAATGTTATCAATGTTAACAATAGCACCTTTAAATAACATACGCAAATGATCCCGAGAGATAAAACCTTTCTATAAAAATGTGTTAATGCAATAGAAGCAACAGGTTCCAGACAGTGAAATGCACCAGAATCCCAGGGGAAATTTGGGAAACAGAGATGGTGACACCTCCCACCGAGACCTTTTCACACACACACACAAACAATGTGAGCCCGGGGAGGGCATCTGTTCATGTGACGGAGAGTGATCTGATTTGACAACAGGCATCTGTGCCCTGCAGACTCCCTTCAGCTCAGAGATCTGCCACCTTCACTTTTATTTACGCACACATACACAGACTCACTCACTCCCTCTCTCTCCTCCATCTTCACCTCATACCTTCATTACATGCAGACCTCCTCCTCCTCCTCTGCCATCCTTCATCCTCCCGTCATTTTCACTTCCCTGTAATTCAAAGTGAAGCAGCAGATCACAGGAGGAAGCTGTGGGCTAAATTGAGACGTGACTGTGAAGATGAGTGCTGTATAATGTCTCTGAGAGCTGCGGAATTTGACACACTGTGTCACTCTGTCATGGCTCGAGCTCTGCAGTCAATCTGATGTTGAGTTTAGGAGGATTCATGCCAAATTTCAGACTAAATTCAACTCATTTAAATGAAATCCTCGTAGCAGTTTTGCCCAGAGTTCAACTTTCGTGAAAACTGGCCAATTGACCAATCCTAAGGTCTGACCCCCGTAGTTACTGTTGCTATGTCAGAGAACTTTCAATTTGCAGATTAATGTTAACCACAGGCAGGATATTAATTATAGCAAATGTAAAAGCCTGCTTAGAAAGTGTGTAATATAGAATTAGTACAAAGATTAAATGACTCTTGGATTTACAGATTTCTTCTAACAGCACCTAAGAAGCTTTTTGTTCGTTCAAGCAAAGTGGGAAACTGCTAAAATAGTTTATAGTGTAAAAATGCAGTCAGTTGGACTGGGTTCAGTTGATTACAGGATTAACTAGTCTGACTTTGTTCAAACAGTGGTGATGTCACAAATAATTTCTTGATAATGTCTTTACTCACAGTAGTGCATCTGTGCATACAGCTTGTCATCCAAATGGACGGACACACACACACACTCACACACACAGTAACTAACGAACTCAAGTGATTACTTGTCACACTTCTAATTACCAGTGTGTGTGTGTGTGTTATTAAGACTAATTGCTAAATGATCAAAGCGGAATACAGAAACAGAATGAGGTGTAAATGCAGTCATATAACACGTCTGTATCACAACTTGTGATAGACATAGACACACACACACACACACACACGCACACATACACACACACACACACACACACACACACACACACACACACACACTTTCTCTCTCTCTCTCTCTCACACACACTCAAAGGAGCCACAGGTTCTCTAATGATGCTACTGATGGGAATGTCACGGTGAGAAAATGATACCCGCAAGGAAATTGTTGTGTGTGTGTGTGTGTGTGTGTGTGTGTGTGTGTGTGTGTGAGAGAGTGAGTGATAGAGAGGCCAAATCTTCCTCATTAGACTAGCCAGCTACGTGTTACTTCATTTAGATATTACTAACTTTAAAAATGGCCATCTATATTCTCTATCCGATATGTAAACAGTAAAGCAATGACATTATCATTTGCATTTCCTTTGGTTTGCATCTGTTTCTATGGGAAACAACAGTAGAAAACAGGAACACAATCCATAACGTTTTTATCTAGGCTACTTTTAGTTTGCACTGCCTCAAATTCACTTTCAAAGCATTTCAAACTTGTTTTCTGGATTAGTTTCAAGCAGGCGTTATTGATTTATTACCTCAGTAAACATTGTAAACATGAGTTTATGGACTCAATCTCTAGTTTCAAGTCTTCTTCAATACAACATGATGTTCATTTAGTAAATTATGGTCCAATTTTAGAGTCAAACAGACCAATCACTATATCCTGACAGTAGTGCATGAGACACGTAATCTGAAAAAAATCATGTGCCTCTGTGTCCTCCGGTGCTCCTAACGGCATTTGTAAGATTTCACAGACCGGAGGAAAACAACCAATCAGAGCTGATCTGGAGTCTGCCGTCTCTGAGCAGCTGTCAATCACTCGTGAACTCAAACTAGGCAGCACTGATCAAATATGAATCAATATTCTGTTACTGTAATGCCTATTTCTCGCCTCAAATGTTTTCAGAAACATCTCGTAGTGTACTGCTTAGCTGTAAAATGAGAACGTTTTTGACAGGGCAGCCATGTTGAGATCTGTCGAGGAAATACCAAGCACCGCCCACCAGCCTGAGCACAGCCAATGGGAAACGCTCTCTCTGAAATGACCTGTGATTGGCCAAAGTCTCCTGTCACGGTCTGGATTTTTTAAAGCCTGAAAACAGAGCCATGAGGAGGTGCAGAAGTCTAGTTTTCTCTCAGATCACTTGAATTACAATATGCTGAAAAGTTATTATGGAATTTTTGCCAAATGGTGCCAAAAAATGTCTGCGTACTGAAGCTTTAACTTTTGCTGAAATTATTACATTAAAGTTGCAGTCTGTAATTTTAAGCACATATCATAAAAAGTTATTTTTATAAAACTGACAGTAGTTCATGAGACAGATAATCTTTGAAAAAAAAATCATGTTCCTCTGCCTCCTCCTAGTGCTCCTAATGGCATTTGCAAGATCTCAACGTGCCCGAAGGAAAACAACCAATCAGAGCTGAGCTGTCTTTACAGCTGCTGTCAATCTCTACTCAGAAAACTTGAGAACTTTGATCAGACTGTCAAACTAGGCAGCGCTGATGAAATATGATGCAAGACTCAGTTACTGTAATGCCCATTTCTCTCCTCAAATGTTCTCAGAAACATATTTTAGTAAACTGTACTGCTGTTGAAAACAGTCGAGCCAAAACCGAGCACCGTCCACCGGCCAGTTGCTCCTTCCTATAGACTGTAACATCTGTCCATGTGTGGTTTGTCCAGTCTTTGTAGGTTTCAGCTAGTCTTCAGGTTTGTCTCAGGATTTAGTACAACATAGTTGAGTCAGTCAAATCTGCCCCCCCC